>DVWF01000081.1:0-11225 GCA_018234925.1 Junonia litoralis
CGGGTATCTATGAAGATTTACCCTGCGTCAATCGGTCGGAAATCTTTTGTTAACCGAACAATACAGTTTTTCAACCATATCCATACTAAAATTATAAATGCAAAAATGTGTCTGTCTGTCTGACACGTTGTACTGGTTTACATTGTTCAATAATTTCGATTATTTTCATATGAAGGTAGACAGGGCCTCACTGAAGAATATATCCTACTCATTGGCGTGATAACGGACATTCCCAAACACCGTGTGGAAACCTACAGAGAGGCTGCGGGATCGCTTTCGCAGCACGTCCGCTGCCCCTCCTGAGGTGAACTGTACTTAGGAATAATCCTTACACCTTCAGCTATTACTTGTTGAATCAGACAACTCGACAAACCGACAAACCTTTGAAAATAACTGACGGCTTAATTATGGACATACCCTCAGATTACAAGTGTTATGATGTTACAAAAAACTTTCAAACTCAACTTTTATGATCATAATGTAAAAATTTCACACTATTTTAAAATTTATTCCCACGGAAACTTAGTGCAATGTGCACTATATTTCACAATTACAGAGGAGATGACCAAACTACAATATAACTCTGCAATCTCTTGTACATAATCCCAAGTCTAAGTCATGTGTGACAGTAATGTCTGTTCTTACTTAGCTATTGGAAAACAAACTTTATCACACAACGTTAGAGTTTAAATTACTTTACACTCTTTGTTTTGCGAATAGATAGGATAGGGTAGATATGACAAAGTTTTGTAGTTAATTATTAAAGTTCTGTATAGTATAAAATGAAACAGCAATGCTAATACTTATTAGGTTGAATGATATTCTACCTTTGGTAGCGATATGGCGAATATGCATACTGTTAATTATCTTAATTGAATTGAATTGAAATTGAAATGCAGGTTTCCACACGATGTTTTCCTTCACCACCGAACACGAAATAAATTGAAACAAATTTAGTACTTAAAAAACAAAACACATTTAAAACATGAGTCGAAAGTAAAAGTAAATAGCAAAGATATTGGTAAAGATGATTGTTCTTTGAATACCGTTCTCAAATAAATGGGTACGTTTTGATTTGTTCACACAAAGGAAATTTGTTTGCAAATTTCAGGTCCCCGTTAGTGATATTCTGTTTGTACAATTTGCGCTGGTTTCTCTCTGAGGCTAGTATCAACACGTACGTACAATTTCAACTCGCCCCAATTCTAGCAAATGATCGCAGAGGTAATTGTAAGATCTGTTTGTTTAATCTTTGATTGGTTTTTAGTAGGAACATAAATGAAATTTGCGACAAAAGTCTATCCGTAACCGTCACCAAATCTGATATAAGAGTTGTCAAGGTTTTGATTCTCACTGCCGATAAACTATGCCGTTAAACTACCCTTTTACCCACCTTTTATTTCCTAACTCAAAAACTACTAAACTGATTTTGATAAAATTTGTAACATACCCTAAGTTGAAGCAAATGTTAGATAATAAAAAAGAATCATTGAAATCATCAAGAATCATCAGTAGTTTGGGAGATATTAGCGGACAAACATACAAAGTTACATACAATTTTGAAATTTAACACACATGTTTAGAAACTACCTAAAAACTTCAATTCTGACAATATTACACACACCGAATTGATAATCTCCTTCCTTTTGAAGGTAATTAATAAACAACAATGCTTATATTCAAAGGCTAACCAGAATTTAAACAGTACCTTTTTAACTAAAATAAAAGTTTAAGCTCATTAGAGCCTAACACGGCCTAAGTTAAAGAGCTATAAAGGAACAGAGGGGTTTTAATATCCCTAATTCCAAATGATATTACAATTAAATTCACCGACATGTTGATGTCAAATTTCCAAAACGTAAATTTTCGTCCTGTGTTAGATAAGCTAACGAGTTAGTCCATTAAAAGGGTTGCCCTTTATCCGTGATATCATATTTTTTTTATAACGGTCCGCGTAACGTAGAGGAAATTTGAAATTTTATACCGAAGTAAATTACGCTGACCGTTGAAGTTTGGAATTCCACGAAGGTTGCCGTACATTTTTTCGTAATGACATTTCAACAGAATTATTTTTCGAAAATTAACGGGTGCTATTGCGTATTTTTTTTATTTTCTGCACAAAATTTATTTTTTAACTTGCATTAGGTATTGAGGTCCAATAGTTATGTTAATATAGAATGTAGATACAACAATCAACAGTTTATCAAAACCGCTGATTAAATGTGAGCTTTGTTTCCACCTCGTTACGTTGGTTAGGTAAATTTGAAACAAATAAACAACCCATGTTTACTCGAAATACGTTATCATGCTATTCTATGAACAAATACCTCGATATCTTAATACCAACCAAAATTATATTATGTAATAAAATTTTCAAAACAAAATGTTAAGACATCTTTAAAAATCAGTAAACAGTCACCTGATTAAACTATGGGGTACAACGAAACTAAAATTTTAGTCTTATTTTCTAAAATCTAATATCTAAACTAAAAAAGAATTTTAAATCAAAGAAGTAAGTAAAGAACGACTAGTATTTAATCTATGTCTTATTTAAAACGACTAAAATAAAGATATAACACGAAATTTTTAAACAAAACTATGAAAAACAAACAACGTCAAAGATAAAAATCGACCAGTCTAAAAAACATCGGGTACAACGGGGTACAGCGGACCCATAAATTATTTCCCGCCTAAAACCTTCTAATATATCACAGTGAAGTGTTGATGACATAAATCGTGTTATCGCTTTCCGGGCCACTTGACGTTGCGATCGCACATTGCGGGCCGCGGCGGACATTTTATTACATAGTTAGGCACCTCCACGCGTTTAATGGTCTGTGGTCATTGTTGCAAATTATAATAAACATTCGTATTGTAATTTACATTGTGATAAATATTTGCGGAATCAATTTTGTTATACCACCAGCGGCTCTAAGCCTAACGGGCTAAAAAAAGGTAATAAAAGATCCATATAAAATATTGCCTATATTAATGAGGCATAATGTAACATTCTAAAAGATTTTTGAATTAGTTCTATATTTTTGAGTTCATTAGTTAGGCACATAAATAATAAATCATTACATAATAATCTGCCGCAAGTGAAAAATGTATAAGATTTATTTAGAAAGGTCATTCAAAACAATAAATATATGAATATTTAGCTATTAAAATAAAACTAAATATAAATAAATTAAGTTTATTTCGTTTGATCGTTTCTTAATGTAAATTACCTATTGAATGCCTTCTAGAAAAGATAAGGGTTTTTTCAACTTCGACTCGCCGTACGTTGGTCGTGTTAAGGTGTACTCGTCATTATTAATTACATTTTATTAGTTTAACCTACGTATTTTCAGTCTTTACCGTGAATATTTAATCTTAAGTGATTAATAAAACTTTATATGGTGTTATTCTACATAAACATTGACAATTCAAGAGCAAATTAAAGTGAATAGTTAAAGTAAATCGATCGTAAAAAGTGTATCGGTGCTAAGTGCAAGTATACATAGTTATTAAACATTACCCACTAGTACACTAATATAAATAAACAAAGCAACAAATAGATCTTTAGCGGCTACATAGATACTGATTTTTCACACTGTACCGTAACAGCTTTGTTGGTCTAGTGGTGCGAACTAATGAATATAACCGTCGAGCGCAGGATCGAAACTCAGCAGAACGTGTCTTAGCTTTTTCTGAGATTCATATTTTTCATTTCTTGCATTTGCTACTTCAACTATTCTACAAAGATGGCGCTTTGTGGAGTATGCAATAACAATATTTCTGTATCACAAAAACGTATTAAATGTTCTAATACAGGATGCAATATTCATTATCATGCAGATTGTGTAAAGTACAACGAAAACGTCATTCATCGCTCTAAATGGGTGTGTCCAGTTTGTTTACCAAAGCGTTCCAAAGCAACTAGTAATACTAACACACCGAGTCAAAGCAAAGTCCAATATGATCAAGAATTTGAAACCCCTCCAAGCGCTTCCAGTCTTTCATTGGAGTCCATTGTCAATGAAATACGTAGTTTTCGTAAGGAAATTAATCTTAAAGTAGATGAACAACAGTTGAGTCTTAATAAATTCAATATATGCCTAGAAAAAATGCAAGAAGAAGTAAAGGGCATTATAAATAAATTTTCAGCATTACAAAATGATTTTGATGAAGTTACAGAGTCTTTAAAATTTTTATCCGACTCCCACGATAGCCAAATTAACATAAACGAAGACTACAAAAACAGGATAATTGAATTAGAAAAAGAGAATTTGAATCTACGCACTAACATCACGGGACTCGAATTCAAAATGTCCTTAATGGAACAACAGTCGCGAGATTGTAATTTGGAAATTCAATGTGTTCCTGAACATAAATCAGAAAACCTCTCATCGATTGTACACCAGTTAGCCAGTGTAGTTTCATTTGATCTACACGATAATGATATAGTTAACTTTCACCGTGTAGCTAAGAAGAACACAGAATCTAAACGACCCCGTAGCATTATAGTTAAACTATCAACTCCACGTAAGCGCGATAACTTCTTAGCAGCTGTTAAGGTGTTTAATAAAAAGAATCCTCAGTCTAAGCTTAACTCGTCACATTTGGGTATTGCGGGCGGCAAAGAACAAATTTATATTATGGAACATTTATCGCCGGATAACAAGCGCCTACATGCTGCTGCCCGTCTTGCAATTAAGGAAAAGAAGTATGAATACGTATGGGTTAGAAGTGGTCGTATATTTGTACGAAAAAATGACACTTCTCCAGCTGTTTTGATAAAGAATTTTGATAGTTTGAAGCAGTTGTAGTATATTTTTTCTGTATTTTTCCAAGTTTTTGATTTTATCTCCTATTTATTGTTCTCTATGTTTATTATTAGTGCATGCATAACAATTGTTAATGTTTTGTTTTCGAGTTAAATGTGTTATATCAAAATGTAAGAGGCATAAGAACAAAAACAGATGAAATGTATCAAGCAATTTTGCACTCAAACTATGACATATTAGTTATTACCGAAACCTGGCTTAATGATACTGTGTTTAATTACGAATTTATCGACAAAAGGTATAATGTCTACCGTCGCGATCGCTGTTCTACCTCATCGAATAGTACAAAAAAAGATGGAGGTGGTGTACTCATTGCAGTTAAAAACAAATTTCAAGTTACTAGAAAATCAGAATGGGAATCAACTTGTGAAGATATATGGTTAACAATTCGTACTCATGATAATAACTTTATTTACATATGTGCTGTATATATTCCACCTCCAACGGACTCAACATACATGAAAACGTTTTTGACAAATTTAACTCATGTCAGACAAAGTTATATCAAAGAAGAGTCGCCTCTAATAGTATTAGGCGATTTTAATTTGCCTAATATTAAATGGGAACTGGATAGTGATACGCGTATATTAGCTCCAAAGTCATCTTTTAACCTTATTGAAAGTGATTTCGTGGATACTCTGACTTACTGTGATTTGTCGCAATATAATTCGGTTTTAAATTGTAACGGTCGTATTCTAGACTTAGTACTATCGAATATTCAGTCACTTATAGTTAAAGAATCTGAGTTTAGTCTGGTTCCAATAGATCAACACCATCCATGTTTAATTTTACATTTTAACTATATACGTGGTAGGCCTCAACCAAAAAAACGAACGCCTACCCTTAATTTTAAACGATGTGACTATGAATCAGTTAATAATGAACTAATAAAAATTGACTGGGAAAAGGAATTCAGTAATGTTGCCTCAGTTGATCAAGTTGTAGATATTTTTTATAACAAGATGCTTCCAATTATATATTCTCATACTCCTTTATCAAAAATTCATTCAAAACATTATCCTATCTGGTTTAATAGTAGTTTAATAAAAGCTTTAAAAGAAAAGGCTAAATATCATATGAAATATAAAAAATATCAAAATGAAATGGATAAATTAACGTTTGATCTGTTAAGATTACGATGTAGTACTTTAATTACGGATTGTTACAACAATTTTAAAAAGACAGCCGGCGATAATATTCGAAAGAATCCTTATTATTTTTGGCGTTACTGTAATAATAAAAGACTAAATTCTACCCAAATACCTAATCAAATGTATCTAGATGACGAAGTAGCTAATGGCACGCAAGAGATATGTAACTTATTCTTGAAATTCTTTCAATCTGTTTATACAAGTAAATATACAACAACTCCAGCCACAAATCTTTCAAATATCAATACTAACTGCCTCAACGATACTATATCTGCATCATATGTTAAAATTACCACGGAGGAGGTGCAAAAAGTCTTACTCTCACTTGATGTGGCTAAAAGTTGTGGTCCGGATATGATACCACCTCTCTTTCTTAAAAACTGTGCCACAAATTTGTCTCTTCCACTAGCATTCATTTTTAATTTATCTTTAAACACTGGCGTTTTTCCGGACAAATGGAAGTTAGCTCATCTTACTCCTATACATAAAAAAGGTGTGGTAAATAATATTAGCAATTATAGGCCTATTTCAATTTTATCAACGTCTGCTAAAGTTTTTGAATCACTTATTTACAATAAATTATTATTTCTCCTAAAAAAACATATTCATCATAACCAACATGGATTTCTACCAAAAAAATCGACTACGACTAATTTAATTTCTTACACTGTAGATATAGCAGAAGCCCTTGATAATAATAAAGAGATACACGCTATTTACACTGATTTTAAAAAAGCGTTTGATTTAGTTAACCATGATTTACTTATTTCCAAACTCAACAACATGGGAATTCACGGCTCTTTATTGAGATGGTGTGAATCGTACTTAAAAAATCGATCGCAGTTAGTATCGCTATTTGGATTTAAGTCTGATATTCTTCACATCCCATGTGGGGTTCCACAAGGTTCCCACTTGGGGCCTTTATTTTTCTTAATATTTATAAATGATCTCAGTTATGTTATTAATTCTAAATTCAAATTTTACGCTGATGACCTAAAAGTGTATCGTGTAATTAATGATGACAAAGATCCGTTGATATTACAAAAAGATCTCGAAAATATTGAACTATGGTGTAAAAACAATTTAATGGCGTTAAATACTGATAAATGTGTTTTTATCAGATTTTCAAGGAAAAAAAATGTAATTGATAAAACTTATTACATCAATAAATTTCCACTAAAACAAGTATATGTTATCAAAGATTTAGGTGTATTATTTGATCATACCCTATCTTTTCGTGACCACATTGACAGTATAATCAAAAGAGCTTCTAAACTATCAGGTTTCATTAATCGCCAAATGAAACTTTTTAATGATCCTCATCTAATTATTACGGTATATAACTCTTTGGTTCGAAGCATCATAGAATATTGCAGCTCTGTTTGGAATCCAAGCTATAATATTCATTCAATGAGATTAGAATCGGTGCAAAAACGTTTTCTGTATCATCTAGCATATACGAGTCATAGGTGTCAGACTTTGGATTCATATGAGTCTCGATTACAATTTTATCACGTGAAGTCTCTGAGTGACCGTCGAAAATTTATAGACATATTATTTTTATATAAAATTATCCATAATTATATTGAGTCACCAGATCTGCTTGAGCGCCTTAAATTTATTGTACACCGTCCCAGTAGTAGGCTACATAACAGAACAACCTTTAGTTTACCCACATGTCGAACGAATATCTTCCAACACGCGCCCTTGTATCGCATTTGTTCAACAATAAATGCCCACTTAAATGAGTGTGATATATTCTGTAGTTCTTTAGCCTCTTTTAAAAAACAAATTCTTACATTGTAAATATTATTTTTTATTTTTTTCATTATATATTTTTTTTATTAACCAATAAAAAAAATGTCTTAATACGTTGCTTAGAAGATTTCCGATTGGGAAAACATCCCAGTTAAGTGCTTGTGCTGTAAATAATCGTTTATTAATTAATTATGCATATAATTAGTAAAGTTTTGAAACTTATTAGGCGTGATAAAGTCCTTCCTTCCTCTTATTACATCCACATTGACTGAGGTGTCCATGGCTTTCTCAATACTTTTACCAGAGTTGACCCAGTTGCACTTGAGGATGTAAAAAGTCAGCATAAGGTGTCAACCAATATTATATACCAATACCAATACCAAGTCATTGTATTTGCAGCTTTTGCTCTTATTTCTTTCCTTTTTCTCTTTTACACAATGCAATGTTATTGTCCTTATTATCTCTGTTTTTGTTAACATACTAATATATCTTGCTATATTTTTCTTCGTTCCAAATAATATAAATGTGTAACATCGAACATATTATAAAAAAAATCAAAATTTTGTTGCGATGTCTGTAGACATTTTTACGAATTTTTATAACTTTGTGCAATTATTATAAACGTCCACAAGTATTTTTATCCACTTAGAAGTAGCTCTATAAAGTATTTTTAGCTTTTTCCTAGAATATAATACACTCTCGACAATATTTGTACATTCGCTCATACACGATTTAATTTCATGAATATTAAAAAATAGTATCTACTGCAAAAACATGCAATTAGATGGCTGCTTAACGCCTTCATTTGATGATTAATGCCATCAATATTATGACTATATATTTTTATTGCTTATATTATATATTTTAATCACAAAATAATAAGCGATGATAATTGAAAAAATTTAGAACGAATAAGTGTTGCGAGAACGTACTGTTCCACGCGCTCAATACAGGTAAATGGATATTTCGATGTAAGTCGGCACGGGTTGCCGCTATACAAATTAAGTAAAAATTCATTTCTGAGTCTATTAGAAGATAATGAAAAAAGTTAGGACGTATGCGCAAGAAAATAAAAACTTTGATAAATAAGGGATACCCCAATGTAGGCATGCCCAAAATGGAGGATCAATAATTTAAAATGAGTTCCTACAATACGGATATCAAATAAAAGAGCTTGCTGAGAGTAACTCGAAAAAAATATGACGTCACTCTTAATTCAATATGGTGGACTTCCAAAACTTGAAAATTAATTTTGAAACAAATAATTTTAAACATTCAGTTGGGATGACAATACATAGTTAATTGTGTGTGTAAGTAGGATGAAATCATTAGAAGAGCGCCTCATTGAAGAGCTGGACTGTTCAATGTTTACTGGCAAACGACCTTGCAGTAATGATACATTGAATGAGATGAACAGACTTAGAAACTTATCAGGTGGAAACTAAAGAGTATAAAATAAAATTAAGGTTAAAAAAAAACATTTAAAAAACAAGCTTATATTTTAATGCGCTATAAAGAAAAAAAATAACTTTAATACTAAAACTTTTACTGTTAACTTGTAACGTGATTTCAAATTGAACACATTTGACACTATATTTAAATGTTATAAAAGCTTGTCGCGAGATTTAAGTACTCGTATTTACTTGCTGCCTATTAAAATTTTAAAATAAGAAAGTATATACAGGTGTCACAGAAAGTAAGGATCAAATCGAACAGAAGTAAAGGGGAGGTTTGCCATCTTCGGACCCCAAAAGTTGTAATCCGATTTCTGTTTCAAAATTGAGTAGCAAGACTCTACCCAAAAAAACTACAAACACTTATTGCAAGATAATCTTGAAACGGTCGGACCGATTTTGGTGTAACATGACTAAAAACCATCGCTAGAAAACCTTCTTTCAAATAAAAAAAACTAGATCCGACTTTTTGGTCGAGGGTTCAAAACCGCAGCTCTTGATATTTCATAGTTTCAAGTTGGGTTTTACTTTCTGAAATTTTTTTTGTTCGTGAATGAGCAACAAACATCAATCGATCCATATGTACATATGTATTATATGTACTCATAGGTATATATACCAATATGAACGTACTCATAGCTTACAGCTCTATAATATTTCACTATGCCTAATAAGAAATATCTGAAAATATAAAATGTCAAGATTTTAACGAAATAAAAGATTATTTTGCTCATTTAAATTATTTAATACTTTAAGCTGTTTACAAATATTGCAAAAGCTTCTTATGAATTATGCATTAGTAAAAAACAATGGTACTCAAAGGGTTAGAACAAAGGTAACTTCTGAAAGAATTGAAGAGTTTATCATTCACTATATCGAAGAGGTATTTGCCATATTTTCTAGTTAGTAGTTTCCAGTTCTGGTGAAGAGCATGATGCATTACATCACCTGAAACATTTAAATTAGAAGAATTTTATCCCGATCAGCTATACGTAAATATATAGGTAGCATTTTTCATTTTACTGGTTTTCTTTATAACTTAGTCAAAAACATTTTATTTGCCATATGCATTTCAATTGAAATTATTGCAATTGCACGTATTCACTTATGAATGTATGTTTAAAAAACACTAAGAGTCTATTTGACAATATATATAAAGTCCTAAGTAAATCATTTTTTTTTGTTTAATTCACTTATTAATACAATGATAACTTATAATAAAGGACACAGAAGCCTTTCATAGGCTTATACGTATCCAGTGAATTGTCAAGGAACTTTAATAGGCCACGCACACGAGAAAGGGACAGGCGAGGACTTTTTATCCATCACATCCGCATGCCACACAGGGCGTAAAAGTTGGTGTAAAATGGTACATATTCGAAGTATTTTCCAGGTTTTTCGGCAGACGGAAAATAACATTTGAAATTTGTCGCATACATTTATTGCGTTTAAATAGCGGACAAATTTTCTTTTCCGCGCAGACATTGATTTGGTAATTTATCGATTATAGTACATAATTATTTTCACCGAAAACAATATTGCCTCTAGTGAGCGAGTTATAAATTGTAACATTATCAGAAATATGTACCCTATATAACGGATCAGGTCTGGCCTATAATTTAACACTTTATTTCCCCCACAATTCTTTCAATATAAAGATAAATATTGCAAGTAGCAAATACAGGGCTTCACTTTATTTGCATTTAATATTGTAAAACATATACGAAAACAATGATTTGTTTTTAAATACTAACGATACAAGGAAGAATGATATTATCTGATATTTTTATTGTTACTAGCGGTCGCCCTGTGGTCGTTTTTCAAACATGAAACCTTTATAGTCATTGCATTTATTTTATTTTCTAATCTAATCTGACAACTTGACAACAAAATTGGCATCTGTGATATCTCGAAGGTGGTATCTGTCTAAAACACAGATATCGCACTTAAGTACTTTATACAGGGTGTTCCTTAAGTATGTGTTAGATCCTACAAAATCTGTTACATATTCATATAGGTTTGCTATTACAAAG
>DVWF01000082.1:0-11191 GCA_018234925.1 Junonia litoralis
TTATCCCCCCCCCCCCTCCTCCCCTTTAATGATACAATGAATTAAAAAAAGAAATAAATAAAAGTGTACAAACTTAAACTTTGCTTTTGTTTATGAATGTATCTTTTAGTATTTTCTTCTAAATTAGTGTGGGTGGAAAGAGACATAATCCGCAAACAGAATAATAGATGTGTTATCAGTTATTATCCCAGTACTGTAACTTTATCGTGATTTTATTGTCAACGTGTCGACATCGCGATTTTATCCACAGCACATTACGTTAGTGCTTACTTACATTACGTTGTTCAAATGCTTACCATGTTTTTGATAGTATAAATTATGAATATTGAATTATGAGTATTAATATTTCTTATATTCAAAGAGATATATGTTATTATTGATACAAATTAAGTTTATTCAGGTAAAAAAATTGGTATTACGTTTAAATTATGACCAAGATCATGAAACAAGTGTAAAAATTATCTCTGCATTTTCAAAAATTGAGACTTGAATTTCTAAAGAGGTATATGGATACCTCTTTAGAAATTCAAGACAAACCACTCAAATAATTTTAATGAAGTACCTAAGACTATGGATAGTAGCTATTTATACTTTTAGCATTAGGACAATAATACTAACGTATACAGCAATATACGCATACAAAACCTAAGCTAAGCCGTTACGACTTTGTTACGCATTACGAATACCAAGTCCGCCCTATCAACTTCTTACAAACCAGACGAGACAGCGAACACCTTTTACTATAATTGAACAAACGCCAATCAAATGCATCCGGTGGAACAAATCCACAGTCAATCTAACCATCGAATAGACAGCACAATCACAAAGATAGTTAACAAAAAACTGCAGTACATTGCATACAATGGGACTCAATAGCAGAAAATAAAATTATGATTGACAGTATAGGAATGTCAGACTTAATTAATTACTGTCTATTACAATATATGTATAATATTATAAAAATATTTTATTTCCTGATAATGAAAATAAGGATATGTATAATTATAGGTACATAAATGTATATGTTTATCCAGATTCTAAAGATAGGATTATACTTAATAGAAATATGTCACTCACCAATTCACAAAATTAGTTATCATTTTTAATTGTAATCAATAAAATTAGATATGCAAACAATATTACGGTGAATTAATTACCTACTCCTTAATATCGTCTAAAAATAATTAGGTATAAATCAGCGAGCTTCATCGGAAATTTTCACGTTCGAGTTGGAATGATTTTTGCAGGCTTATTTATAGCTTACAGGTTACTCTAGTTAGTTTTGATAGAAGTTCGCTCTGAAGACAGCAAGATAAGTGACATTACTAGTGTCAATCTAACGCGAAAGCCCGGGCGAGGTGTTTAATGATGCAATAATTTGCATAGTGAGCCCGCGGCGAAAACTGGCGCTATTCTCACGTCCGTCTCCACCGGCCCTTTCCTTATACAGTCGACGGTCTTGTTATGCCATTTCATGCGATGAATAATTATAGCAATTTTCGACGCTAACAAATAAGCTTTCTTCGAAAACATTACGTTTCGTAAACACTTATCTTGCCGTATTAAAATAAAACTCACCTTAAAACTGGATTACCGCTTATAAACGAGAGCACCGAAACGTTTACCTGAAAAAAAGAAAAGAAGCAGGTGTAACAAACGATATACGATTGTCATAAAAATATGTAAACGAAATCATTAAGGCGAACAAATTGAAAAACGCGTGGAATCAATTAAGGGGCGCCTCAAACGTTCGGGTAGAGCCGAGCGTGCGGGCCGCTAAACCCCGGCGCACAATCTGACATTTATGAGTGCCATAAAAACGCTCAAGTAGTGACTTTTACTACTTGTTTAGTGAACATAAATGTCTTTGCCTTACCCGCGCTCAACGTCGTCCGTATTTAAAAGCGCACAGTTTCGTGCAGTTTTGCTCCTTTTGCCTCTTTTTATTTACTGTTACTGTACTGTTATGCAACTGTATAATGCTTTGGTTACTTTTCAGCGGCGATTTATGAGTGTCGTCTTTTGTCTTTATTTTACCGCTGTGAGAACATGCTTGTTTTAGTTTGGCGATGTTTATAGAGCGTAATAAATCGACGAACGTAAATTCGACCGCCGCGGACGAAGTCTCAACAAATTGAGATAAAATTTTAAACTGAACTTTTATGTCCTGCGTCAAAGTTTGAAGGTAATAAATCAAAGTCGACATACGACGACCACGTACTGGCGGCTCCTGTGGCGGATGTTATCTTGATTATGTTAACATCGACTATAAAATTAAGGCACTTACGTTTATTAATATTCAAGTGGTGTAATAATGGTGGAATATTTTTATATTATACAGTTGGTTTCTTTAAAGAAAGGTGGTTTTTATTGATACCGGACCGGAAATGGCCAATGTCCTGTTTAAATGTAATCGTAATATGTTTTATCAGATGACACTTAATTCACATTGTTTACGACTTTAATTTTTTTCAAAAGATATTGCTATTATTTAAATTCACTTTATTAACAATTTTATCTGATTTATCGTAAACTGTTATACTAATTTTATTTATTTTTGTTAATTTTAAAGTCGTATTAACCTAATTAGATATAGATCGCACTTTAAAATTTTGGACAAATTACTTGTAAAATGTAATCGTAAGTAGGTATATAGAGTGTTTTAAATAATCCAATTAGGAAATAGAAATAGAATACCAGTAATCTTAGCAATCAACATGACAGTGCTAATGAGCGATTCACACTCATTAGTAATCTTAGGACATGCATGTAAGTTATGTATGCAAAGTCGGTGCTGGTTTTACGGTGTTAGGTATCAAACCTCGGCCCACCCGTGAGGCATGACGCTAAATACCTGCTGGTAACAATCATACGAAGAATATAAATGCTCGAACGCACTAGGCGGCGAGACAATAGGAACTTTTGATTGCTTCCAGCCCTAAACAGCTAGCTCACCTAGGTCTCAAAGTGATAAAATGCTTAACGGATCGACTCTGTGACTGGAAAGTTAAAATATACTTTGATACCGTACCTATAATATGGTCGCGCTTCGTGATGTGGCAGTTTAGTGATGTTTAAGTATCCCCTACCGTTATAATAGCGTATACGTTTCTTACTATTGGAAAATGTTTGACGTTATGAATTAGTAAGTCACTCATTAATATTCATATTTGGTATAAATAGGGACAGTATGCGATGCACTTTACCATGATTTGTTTTTTGTTAATGAAAGAATCGACTATGATGCTAAGCAGTTGAAGTTCAAACAACAGTTCTAACAACGACATATTTAGGTGTACAAATAGACTTATACATAGACAAGAGACCGTGCCTAAAGTGCCTACGTGATACTTGAGTTGTACGTAAAGCTTAGAGGTCACCTTAGAGCAAGTCCTAAAATCGTAATCCTGCTTACTATGCTCTACAGGTCTTGTTTATTTCCCGCTCCAAAAGAAAGTCCTTCTGCATACCATAGTAATATATTCGCCCGTCAAACCATGCCTCGTTTTCGCTACAAATTAGACAATTAGGAGTCGCGATGTGATGCTATATCTATTAAATTAAAGCTGACTACACTCCGGTCACCTACCGCGGCGATTTTTTAATCGTATGTATGCAACGTGCGAAACGCGACGACATTTCGCATATCAATGTGTCTGACAAATTGATGAAAAAGGTCCGCGCGTGTCGATCGCGAATTATACGGAGGTGTGACCAGTGATATTGAAGTAATGGCAATGTTATATTACTAATTTATGGAGGAACTTAGAGGGAAAGTTTAGGAATATTGGTAAAATTGTAAAAATCTGTTACTGTTTTTTTATTATTATTTATATTGCAAGTATTTTGCTGCCTGTACCTAAACATTAACAAGTTTTAACAGATATATGTATAACATTCGGTAGTGTAATTATAAATCAATAATAAAATTCATAACTTTGTTATTTCTTTTTATATTCTACTAATCTATATCTACTATGATTACGAATTTTTGAAATGTAATAAGGTATAGACGTATTAATCATCGACGAAATAAATAAATAAAAAATATTGCTCATCTATATCAATCTACACGAATGGAAGGAATAAGAACAGAAGTAGATATTAAATAATCATTAGGTACATTTTTTTCACACACCATCCCTCTAGAGTTTTTCAAAGCAATTCTTTTGTTTTTGTTCTATGATGTGTTACGTTATTACCATTTCGTTTAAATAAATGAACCGTATCTTTTAGTTAGTTACCATGGTTACGGGGAAAGGTTGATTAATTTTTTATTAACCATTAATCATGATTGATAGCTGCTTTCTTTGACGGTTTGTTTTATGTGATGTGCCTATAGACGGTGCTTCATACATAGATTTCACATTCAGAAGTGTTAATGTTGGCTTTATATCATAAAATTATATTGTTGCTCATTATTTCAGAACGAGAAGAAGTATGAGTTAAAAGAAAGAATGGTAGACACCTACTTAAATTTTATAACGCGTTAATTGTATAAATTTAAAAATATAACTTTAAATACTGTACAGATAATGTGTAGGTTATTGTTGAATGTTTTGTTTATTTATGTTAATATTGTTCATTGATGATAATAGTTCGAATCTTGATATCATGTCATAACAACATCGTGTCTAATCATACCTATCATAGCAACATAAGAATTAAAATTTTGTAAATTTCGTTTAATAGATTTCAATGTATTCTCTACTCGTTCAACTGCGATTCAATGTGTAGACAAAAAAAATCTAATTACAAAATATCACTAACATACGTAATGGGTGGTATTTACATTCTACGTCACAATTTATCGTTACGGTATAATAATTCTATTTGAAAAACAACTGAACATCGTCTTAAATTAAACGTAAAGGTCTAGAGGAATGACTAATAACAACAAAAAATATGTCGTAGGTAATATATTGAATATTAAACGTACTGATAAAACAGACATAACCCGGTCGTTAAACTATCATTATCATAATTAAATGACACATTCACATAATTCCATATCGATTGTAAGTATGTATTGTTATTCGTTTACTATTTACGTCGAAATGAAAACATGTTTATCGAAATAGACAACTCAGATTCAATCTTCTATAATACGATTTTATGAAAATCTTCTTTAAAAGAATTTTTACCAAGTGGGCTTAAAAAAGCCTTATATTTATTATTTTATGCCTTATATGCCATAAAATATATACTCAGTACTAAATTATTGTTTTATAATGAAGCTCACTTGCGAGGCGAAATGGAGTAAGTTTAGTAGCAGATCGGATTGGTGTGACTCGGGTCACTCGAGTGACTCGAGTCAATTTGTATTCGAGTGACTTGAGTGGTTTGGTCTAATCCGTCACTCGAGTGGAAACAAATTCAACTAGAATAAAAGTTGACTCAAGTGATCGAGTAAACTCGAGTGACTCGAGTGACCGAGTGGACTTGATTGACTCGGGTGACAGACAATTCTTATAACATGTAATATACCCATAAATAATTCGATGCTAATAATATTACAAGCCTCTACCTATATATCTATATTAATAAGCGTATGTGACTAGAACTTAGTTTACATAAGTTATTCATTTATTATCGTACAATAATATAAATACTATACAACAATGAGACATGCTTAGAATAATGAAAAAACAAACGGACATCTTTATATACATTTTCAAATCATAAATATTGGAAATAATGATGCGTACTTTTATAGTAAAAAAAATTTGATTTTTATATGTCTTCACTAATGAACGTACCCCATGGGGTGGATCATTAGGTACTATTGATATTTTTATTATGTTGTGCTATAACATCGGCCAGCAGGTGATCGAATATAAAATCATTATAAACATCGTAATTACGTTGTAAGTACAAATATTTATATGATGTTATAGTCTTAGTAGTGGATTGTTTTATTTTAGTTTGTTTTACAATTTCACTCTCAAATTTTTCTATCTCATAAAAAAAGCTATTTTTGTGTAACTCAAATACCTACTGTCGTCTTTCAGGATATTATAATTGACTGAATTGGTAATTCCCATTATACATACCATAAGAGCAATACCTTATTAAAATAATTGTGTCAATATTATAACATCACACGAGTATTGTGTGGTAACATAATAAGCATTCTATACTCTAACTTTTACCTACCCATATTTACTACGTAAGTATCAAAGAGACTTATACTCGTATATTCTTAAAATTCAACATGAAATTCTCGATCCACCGCTCACTTCACTAAAGTCTGGTTTAAATGTTAATTACAGAGTGCTGAAATTATTAATTACAGTTGGCTATCACTCGGCGTTACGCATGCAGATTGGAATGCTAACGAATGATTAACTATGTATGTACCAATTCTACTATTACCGCGATAATCGAATATTGTATGTGTGAATGCCTCTAAACGCTCTATTGCTGGGCAAAAATCTCGTTTTAAGAAGGTTAGTTCTTACTGAGTGGTTTTGCGTGTTCCGAACTTGTTATCACTTTCGTTTTGTATTTAACCGCCTGATGTTTCAGCTTCATAAGACTTTCTTTTCTTAAGATAGACTAAGGAACAGTAATAAAATGTCTTATCACATTTTTTTTATTTTCAATTATACTTGTCTTGACTCTCTTGACTGATAAGACATTAAAATTCGTATACCTATCACTTTGTTATAAAATAGTTTTAGCTATGAAATTGAATTGTAATTTTATATATAATAATTCACTGTAAATAATATAAAACTTACAACTGTAATAATTAAATGTGCACTTTTCGTATAATATTAGCTGACACCTGCGTCTTTGTACGTGCTCCGTTAATGACTCTATCTCCAAACTCCCCTTTAAAATGTAAATTTTCAAAAATACTTTCTTAGACCTTCCGTTTAAGATTTCTTTATTTAGAATTTTCTAGATCCTAGTTCTAAGTTTTATAAGATATCGTGATTAATCTGCTGTTTCTTGTATTCGAAACTTCGTTCAATTTTCACTTCAACGAAGTTCTTTGCTGTATTTAGCTTAGTCATTCATATTTTTATAATAAAGATAAAAAGTAAGTAGATTGTTTAAGCTACTTTTTTATCAAATAATTAAGCAAAATAAATAATATGTTTTTAACGACTAATCGATAAACTTTCCTTTGTTTAAGTTTTGTCTATATATATTATTACATACATATTATAGGTATCGTACAAATAAATCACACGCGGCCAGCTTTTGATTGAGATTACAATTCGTAGTGTCATATGCGCTATATGCCTATGTCTTGCATGCTCAGCCGGCATGGTCTGCTCAGTGCTCAGGCCGTCAGGCGGCAGACCGCAAGCCGTCAGTCGGTGGCTCTCCTCAGTCGCGCTCTCACGCACGGAGCCTCGGTTCGCGTACGTTTCCGTTTCATTCGCAATTCGCAACTCCCCATTCTTGCAATATTAAACAATCTAGTCGAATAGATTCACGTGTGTAAAATTTTGCAATAGCTACGATTCTGCGCAGAAGGTCGTGTCGAGACGCTCGTATTTTAAAGTTTAATCACAAAAAGCGACCTTTGAAATAATTTTCCCAAAGTTTTTGTACAAAATAAAAAAGACAAACTTACGCAAGATAAATATAACTGAAATTAAAAGTGGCAAAGACAACGCAAGTATATAAAGTTTGTGGATAGTAACAGAGGATTCAGTTTGTGATGTGGTGAAGTTTCGCCTGGTCTGAACAATGTTGTCAATAGATTCGTTGTGGAGTGGGTCGGCGGAAGAGTTTTCGACGTTGAGGGGCTGCAAAGCTGGGGAGAGATCGGAGTACAGATTCAGGCGCCGGTCGTCGAAGAGTCTCATACCGCAGGCTTTGCTTCATGCTCTCCCAGACACACAGGTGCGGCACCGGCAGCGGCGCTCCGGCACGTGGCCGTAAGTGTCAACAAACATTCAATCTATTACAATTTTTATAATAACATTTGTTTATTTGACTCTTCGTCTGTTTCCTCTTTCTATTCGATAAATATAGAAATTTTCTATTAAGTTGAACACCAAATGTTTGATGAATCACATTCCTTTGTACCTAGTCTAAAAATTGCATACAACCACAACGAAGAATAGAATTTATACATTCGTACATTTAAGAAATGTTAATGATTTTCGCAATAATTAATAATGAACGTTATAATTAGAATTTAATAACAAAGCAGTTAATGCAACCGCTTTGTATGACTAATAGCGTGCTCTATGCATTTGGCATTAACTTTGATTTGGCAGATTAGGTTACACTGGTATACTTAGTTGTGGAAATCAAATAATGAGGACTTATTTACTGGGGCAGAGATAATTGGATTTCAGTGTCAGGTAGTAATAGTCGGTTGTTGACCCTAATCATGGCTTTGCAAGACAGAACACAGCGCTGGCCGATTCTAAAATTAGGTACGCAAACTCTCTAAATGACTGCATTTCGTACGTATCTTACGATGCCCATTAATTCTGCTTCTTATACCCGTAACCTTTGTTCTAGATTGTCTGACTTACTGTCTGACCATTCGACTATTTGGTGCTGATCCAAAAATAATTAAATACGCATTGTATTGTGGTCAAAAGATGGTCGTCTTTGCGTGCTATATTTAAGAAGTTATGATTGACCATTCGAAAAAGAAATTGAAAAAAGGAGACGAGCTTTTACAGAAGATTTCTAATCCTGAATACTGAATTTAATTGAATACTATAATGATATTCCTCAAGTTTATTAACGTTTCCATTAACCGAGTTTAGTACTGCAGGCACCGTTATTCCTTAGGTATTAATTTCTGTTTGAAACCTCACAATATACTGATACAGTGTAGAATAACTGTAGCTGTATAATTCTTTGATTAGGAGCACAGTGTTACACTTAGTTCTAATATAAATATTTGATAATAGTTTCAAATCAAATAAATTTAACAAGTGACGCAACACTAACAAAATAAAGCAGATAAGAGCAAATCCAATTGGCCGCTAGATTAGATAATTAGAGTTATATTTCTGTCCGTAAATTTGTAAACAATTACCAATTACACAAGTTTTACTATGCTATTCAGCAGTTACATTTATCTCTACAGTTCCGTAGGTACTTGATGTTATGATTTTTGGAACTCCTCAACAAATATTTACCTTTCATATAAATTGACGGAGACAATAAGACTAATATAGCAGTATAAAAAAATGCATTAGTTTCTTTGTCTGTCGTAGACGGGAAATAATTCTAAAGTCATGAAGACTTAATAGTCTCGACCACCTTTCTCTTATACTTGTACAGCCGCAATCGTTAGTCTTGTTTTAAATTCTTACCATAAATTGGTATATCTAGTTTGCCGTCTCGTTAACTCGGTAGACTTCTCGGTTTTCACTCGGTCTTCAACTCGGCCTATTTCGTCGAGAACCGACCCAGATAGGCTCTCAAGCGTTGACTCCTTGACCTCAACGATTCTTTGAATATGCATATGGTATATTCTTCATTCTTTACTTTTTAACTATTTGTGCTATTCTAAATGAAAATTTTATTAGGTGCTCTATTATTTTATTAGAAAAGTTGTCGGTAGATTTAGTGTTAAGCAATTTTAATACAATTTCATTCTACAAAACCACCATAACATAATACATCTAGATCTGAAATTTCACGAAATCTCTTTAAAAGCCTACAGAGGCACATAATCTTCATGACCACAAAGGACGTCAGACACAACACTAACTTTACACGGAAAAAAAAAGTAAAAAGTCCAGTGACAGACTCTGTAATTAATGCGGCAAACTTCGGGCTTTTTGTCCGCTCTTTTTGAATATGCCTTTAAAATATACGTAAAAATGTTGCCAAAGTAATTAACGCGTGATATTTTCAGCGAATTTTAACCCTCGACGGACGGGTGACGTTTAATATTGTAATGGAATTTGCAAAATTTGCCACGTCAATGGATTATTGTTTGTTTTTTTTAATGAAAAAATGTAATTTGATTGTCTGATGCGAAATCATCACCGCCGTTCGTATAGGTACATCTACGATGCAAGTGAAACCTCAATATGTTGCTTGAAACGAATTAGAAAGGTGGTGTGAAAGAAAATAAGGGAAGGGAAGCATAAGGCATCCACTTCTCAAAATGACTGTACGAAATGTAGGGTTTTTAGGTAACTGGGTAACAGAGCTTCGCGCTACATTCTGTGGCGTTATTTTGTCGAGCTATGAACAACTATAATATAAGAAGAACTTAAAAAGCACAAACCTTGTGTAAATCGAACTTTGGCAAATTTTAGCTAAACATACTTTTTATTAAAATAAACTGAACAACTTAAAATAACTGGACATAATGCTCGTTGTGTTTCTGACAAAATATATAAAGCAAATTGTAATTGACAAACCTTTGTAAAAAAAATGGACGTGAAAAGAGTAACAGTCGAGTTTCTTGCCGGTTCTTCTCGGCTAGGATCTACCTTCCGAACCGGCGGCGGCGGTAGATTTAAAAAAATGTAAACTGACGATTCAAAAGTGCTCCCAAAGCCAAATTGAATAAAGAATTATTTGAATTTGAATGTGACTTTAAGGGAGCCTTAATTTTAGATCTTTTTAGCACATTGAAATTCAAATTCTAAAAATAAAATACATCAACGCCAGTATGCCAATCACTCGCACAACACTGCACTAACTTATTTTACGTTAGTTCAATAACTTTATAGTAAGTGTATGGAATATAATATAAAAATAGCAAATGTATTTTTAAACACAATATTGCGGAGCATTTACTGAGGAAGTATTAAATCTTTACTAGATCGTAATATAAAACAGCTCCGTTCTCAATATTCTAATATTAGCGAGACAATCGTATAACCGAGAATCTAAACTATTTTTAATCTAAAGATAAAATATAAATATATCTTGTATTTGTTTGATTTATACCTAATACTTCAATTACGAATACAGAGCAACGCAAATTACTTCATGACGATCGTTAAATCAACCGTGATACGTGTTAATGTCAAGTTTTACAATGATTATTGAAAATGTATTGATCTGTCACGAGGGATATTTGGGTAAAAACGACATTGTTAAGGATTTTGTGTTTTATTATTAATAGGTAAGGGTTCATTCAAGTATTACGTAACGCAGTTTGGGGGGAGGGCCGGGAGGGGGTATAACAGCAACGCGTTACGTAACGACATAATTGTGATTTTATATAAAAATGGTCTCA
>DVWF01000083.1:0-11157 GCA_018234925.1 Junonia litoralis
ATAAAACAGGCTGTGTTTATCGGTTGTGTTGCAAAATACAGGTAAGACACGGATAGACTGTAATTGAAAATACTTGTTGTTACTTTATTATCTCATTCGTATTGTACTACAATCCTTGTTAATGTTAAACATCTGTATCAATTGCATTAACTTTTTAAAACTCGATTACGCAAAATCTTCACTCGATACTATATAATCGAAAGGTCAGTCTATTTTCGACTCGGTCATGTTTCCACGTAACATTGTGGATCGACGTCACAATTTAACTTCGGTGACCACGATTTTGCGCAAAGCCACCTTGAACGTGATCTGAGTAATTTGAGCCTATACTCTCAAGGCGAGTTTAGACGGAGCATGCACGAGCGTACGTTACACCCACCATTCTTCCCTGACCCCTACCGATACAGACCGTGTAGCAATAAATGCGGTATAGAAATGGCAGACGAGATCATTTTTATTTGGTTCCGTTCCACAAGAGTTCCAGTTCAGCCGAATCGAATTACGTTAAAAGCATTTTGTGGCCAATCGCTTCGATTAATATTATTAACGTAGCGAGGTATTAGGTTGCCGGTGTCGATGAATTTAATGATTTGCTGTATGTAACCTTAAAATAATAATACCGTTCCAATTTTTAGTGTAACAAAATATCTAGTGAGGATTTAGAATATCTGTTTACTGTGACTCAAGGAAGTTTACCGAAGTAAAGGCACATAAATCTACAACGGAAGTATTAAATTCGCAATTCATCAAAAGTAATAAAGATGATTATATTGGTCGAATTTATTATCAGTTTTTTTCCTGTAACATTTAAGATCATCAGGGGATTTTTTTTTGTAATACATAAATTTGATATTTCGTTTTTTTTTTTATTAATTAAAAAAAGTAACATCATAAAATTAATTCAAGACACTGATATTTTGGTATTACCGAAAAACTGCATTTTAATATATGTATTAAAAAAATCCAATCATCGAAACAAAATAAAATCCGCCTAATGTGTGATACTAATTTAAAATATAATGTAGCCTTAATTATTTAAATTAGGCTTAAAACGTCCGAAGAGCGCGATAAAGGGACCCAACTTAAGCGCATTAATGGTAATGGTGTGAGGGTAAAATTCCTGGTCGTTGTCATGCGGAGAATGTACCGCGTAAATAATATATCATTACTATGAAAGATAAACAAAAAAGTGTAATGACCTCGAACATCTCGCGTTACGGTGGTTTTTGGTTTCATCAAGATTGTGTATGGTGTCTCGGCATCATAAAGCCATAGCCGAGATTTATTACACCTACATTCTTCACAGATCTTGTTTATAACATACTTATGGTCTACGTGCCAAAATGTTGTTCTTGGACAACGTTTTTGATGTACCTAACTTATTTTTTGGATTTACTTTTGTAACATATGACAGATTTTCCATCTTTATTAGTATATTGCTGATCAAAGTTTCACTTCACACAACTACTAATGAATATCTTTGACAATAAAACACTATGGTTAATGTACCGTTTATATTCCTCGAACTTTTAAATCAAATCCGTAAGAGTAAAGAGTAAGAAAATTCTAATGTATTTTTCCATTTATTATGACGTAATTTAAACAACGTATAGCTTCTTTACGGAATTTTGTATTCTTAAGTGATTGTACTTTTTATTGTTTTGTAATAAAAAGGTCTTTGAATGAAGCTCCGTCAATGAATTTGCTGAGAAATAACACCGTTCTTTCCTAAAACATACGCAAATATTAGGACGGAGAGTGACCGGTTTGGCCCAACCTTCACATACGAATATAAATCATAAAACATTAAAATAAGGGCTATTTTTAAATGTAGCTAAAATTAGGAGTACCAACCAGTACTGTCCAGTTAACGTGCTATGAACAAAAACCGGAGGTACCAATTTTTATCGCTTAGCTTTTCAATAAGGAAATCTCACGGTTATAGAAAATATACATAATATGGAAATATTATTGCTCGCACGTGACGAGTTTTGCTAAAAGGTTTTCAATTTAAATTTACAATTAGATATATTATGTTTGACTATAATAGGATTTTTTTTATCAGTTTGATGAATGAAATATATCCATTATTTTAGCAGCATAAGTTCGACTCACAAATAAAGACTAGTCACAATAATAAGAATAGCGCCATTGCTGTTTTACAACTCTTTAATCAAAGTGTGACCCCGCACGAAAACGTGTTATTGACGTAAAATCAAGTTTCCAATCAGACAATAATCGAATACAGAAAAAAGCGATCCCATTAAATAAAAACCTGACATAAATATCGGTCTCGAAACGACTTCCAATAAATTAGAAATATATAATGAACGTGATATCTTAATTTTGTAATGAATTGAGAAGTCTATGCGAGATTAACTACGTGGGATGACGGATTTGGTACCACTAGTCGGACGACTCTACCGAGATCAAACGTACCGCCAACGGATTCAAATTAACAAGGCAATTACCGACTTACTTTGAAAACGTTAGCTTAAAACCGACCGAGATAATAAAACTCTACAATTCTTACAAACTAAACATCACATCCCGCTGCAACCTTGGAGGTTTAATAAACAACCAAATTCAACCGTTCGACGGACCATTACAAAATACTACTTCCAAAAATTTTAAAATTCCGAATCTGCTCTCGAAATATGAACATTAAAAAGATGGTAATCGTAAAGAATATACATAATTAATGACATAAACAAATCTCTCCTTCCCGGCTCCTTATCGCACCAGTTCGATCACTTTTGACGTTAAATAAAATATAAGTAACGTCTGTCTCTTCTTATTATACTTCGAGATAAGGATCGCGATGGACAGTCGCTCAGAATCCCATCAAGACCCGGCGCGGAGATTAAAAAAAGTGAGGCCCGAAATTACCGAGAGGACTGTGGTCGCGCTAATGGCTTACATTAAAAAATATTTTCCATTACGGTTACCGGTTGTATAATGTATTTTGTTCGAAGAGACACTTACGAGAGATAGCGCCGGCGAAGAAAATGGGGAAGTGACTCATGATATTGGAAGAAGTAAAAAGAAACGACCATACGAATTTACAATGGCGATAGTCTCGGCCGTAATTGAAAGAGAACTTCGGTCAGTCAACTAAATCGCCTAAAAAAATGCTCAAGTACAAAATTCATTGAGGAAACGCGCCGGCATTCGCCTGTGCGAGAAACAGGTTTCGAAAAACGTCCTCGTTTCGTTTTACAAACAGTACAACTGTTGTGACAGCTTAACGAATATGGAGTCGAACAATTAAGAGGCGCGGGTCGTATAGAATTTATGTATTTTAATATTCTTGATGAATTAGTAATAAAAGTCCTAATGATAGAATCGGATAATTAACGTTATAACTCTTTATAGCTCAAAGGCGTATTTCTCTCATCGAACCGGACTAAAGGCTTTTTTGTAACAATTCAATCGTGGCTTTAAGATTGCCTATCTAAGAGCGATACAATTGACAAAGAATTAAGAAGAATTTAGAGATCCGTCGGTTTTATTCACATGTTTTTATGACTTCGTGGATGCCTAAAACAATAATCAAGCTAAAATTATAGTATATATTTACAAAACATTATTTAGTAAAAAGATTTAAATTTACACACTTTAATTCGAAAAGCGATAAATAAACCAAGACAATCAAGACAAGATGGCCGATATTTTATTTTGCCTTCAAAGATATATTTATAAAAGTCACGTAGAGTTATTTACGCAAGCATTATGTCTGAATAAATAGTGAAGATTTACGTGTAAATCCTCACTTCGGTTAATAGGATTGTCCGTAGACAAATAATATTTTAAGTTTACTCTATCTGATTTATTCTTAGCTCTACGCAATATCTATGGGTCGAATCAATTTCTCTTACAGGTTTTTTTTCTTATTACGAGGTATGAATCGCTGGCCATCTGGCGTTGAACGTTATCTTCGGTTTTTGAAAGTACTAGCCTTGTCTTAAAGCAATATTTAGTGTTCAATAACCAGTTTACTGCAATGAGCGTTTAATTTAATCTTAATACGATTTAGTTATTGAAGAAGGAAATTAGAACGTTTCTGATTATGGTAATGTAGAAATTTCTTGATTAATTATTATAATTTAAATTTATTTGGGTCGTTCGAACCGGTAAACAACTTGGCTGTAGATTTATTATGGGTCCAACATTTTGTTGACTTGTTTATTCCTAATGTGTTTTTGTTTATATTTTATTTGAGATAAATATCAAAATGTTGTGTAATAATATTTTATAGATGCAATACCATAGTTAATTTTCTTCAGGAGTTAATGTTTTCAAGTAAAGAGAGCAGGTCCACGCGGCGGAATGCGAGGTCAACGCCCCATCCCCTCCAGCCCATCTCTAAGCCTCTATCGTCTAGATTGATGAAGCTTTACTTATCGTTTTTCTATTACTATATATTATTCGAAAAGATTGTTCCATTATTATTAATTACAAAAAAACTGGTACACCTGTAGAACAACATAAAGTTAACTATTTTATTGCTTTCGGTTATGTATCATAAAAGCGAAATATAAAGCTTGTTCTAATGTACAATATTTTTAATTAATACTAATGGAGCATCCAATTATATCGGAAAAATTGGAATTTCGAATAGCGTATTATAAAGGGACATAATTTAGAATATAATTAATAATATTTCATACTATTAGAGAAATCATATTTGAATTGCTAATTGGTATTATAAATTAGATAATATCTGAAGTATCTGCACACCCACACCTACTTAAGTCGGTAGCGGCAAGACAAACATAAATTTTGTGCTGGAAATGGTTACAAACAGTGGAACGGCACAAGTAAATCAAAACAGCTTATAAAGAGCGCCAATTAACATAATCAAACCATTTGTATAATTAAGGAGCAGATTATATTATTGAAAACCATTTAGTGATATACATTAATTCATACTTTTTCATCTCATATTCTTTTGAAGATACGTTGCAACTGCACAATGACAATATACTAACACGTGTATCTAAAATAGTAAATATTCTCTCTAAATTGATATCTGATACTGAATGTATGGAACACCCAAATAGCTATTTAGAAAACATTGAAAATAAAGCATGACACAGAAGTGGCAACCATATTAAGGTATATAAAAGTACTTAAGCAACTGTTGCTTGTCGTGTAAGCCCACGCAATGTTTTATCTTGTACTTAGTCGGGTCTTTAAAGCTTGGTGCACATTTCATTTTGTAGATCTGATGTTTTTTGTAGATATGACAGAGTTAGCCATCAATTAGTTAAAGTAAATTGCACATATTTGAGCAAAGATTGAAAAAAAATCAGGACATAACATTGGTGAAAACTATTGATCCCAAATCACCCATTAGAGTGATAGTTTGAATATTTTTTTCTCTAACTGCCAGAATTTAGCTTATTTCATAGCGATCGTGCTTGACTGTTTATATGTATAAATCCAATAACATTCTTTGCAGAAATTAATGATATTGAACATAGCTGGTAAAATTTAGAATCCACGGTGAATAAATGTCCTTCTTCTCAACTTCTCGTTAAAAAGTGTTCTTCGTGTATGTAAATTCTAAGTCAATTAGTTTTAAAGCTACCATCTCTCTAAGAGGAACAAACGCCAACGCTTCGACTTTCAGCTAATTAGCATTAGAATAGACTTCGTTTGAAATATTGACTCGGTCGTGGCGAAATCTTTAGTGTCCCTATGATTGTTCTAGCGGTCATTAACTGGGTTACCTTGTTTTTCAATTAACAAATTGACTTTTTTGTTTTTAAAATCGTTTCTGTCTATTTAAAATTTAATTGCAAAAAAAATCAATAATTATCTCGCACATATTGAAATGTTTTAAACATATAAGAATAAAATACCCTGACTTAAAACAGTTTCTAGTCAATATAATACTGAATATATTTGTTTATTATTTAAAGTTTATTCATGAATTGAAATATAAAAACATTAGAAGCAGTAGCAAAACGTTTACATCGTCGCATATGACATAATGCAAATGAGACTAAGTGTTATTCACACGATTTTTCGCCAACACGAGCGGCATTAGCATTCTCGTAACTATTTTTTGCGGCACCGCTTTTA
This sequence comes from Junonia litoralis, assembly GCA_018234925.1. NCBI lineage: Eukaryota > Metazoa > Arthropoda > Insecta > Lepidoptera > Nymphalidae > Junonia > Junonia litoralis. The sequence goes on from DVWF01000083.1 coordinate 6,091, forward strand.
TCAGAATGAGATGCATGTTTTTGTATTACTCTTAAAATTCTAGTTTCATTTTGGACACTTGCTACTAATACCTGTTTTGTTTTTATTACTGGACACTACATACAGACGGCTTCGTCTTTGTTATTTATACGTAGAAAATTTTATTTGAAAGACAACGTTAATTTTCATTCGTTACCATTTCAGCAGATGCATTTTGTTACGTTCTAACCTAATCATCATGAGCTGTTGTAATACCTTAATCTCAAAGTTCATGATGAAGCATAAATTTGTAATCATAAATACCTCGCACTAGCTATTCTTGAAATGATTTTAAAACTCGTTAATGATTACGTGTGTGGCCTATAATGCATCATTAGTATCTTTCACACACGTTCGATAGCTTGTTAGCGTTTTGCGTTCACTGGATTTACAATCACTCGTTAAAGTACAAGACTTATATTATCTACTACTTCCCTAATGAGTCCGAGCAGTTGAGCATTCGACGATATGACATGTTGTTCTGTAGATACATATATTACGTATTTCTTATTAGCTAACATACAAATGTTATGTTTTACTATCTGTTAAATCCTTGGATGTTTCAATCTTAAGAAAACATTGCTTAAGTCAATTGTTTAAAGTATCGTTTATAAATTTCGTGGCATAAAATCTGTTAAACAGCTATTTCTATAGCCTCAAGACTAATGATATTTCATATATTATCATTTCTTAATTTTCTATCATAAGTAAAAAATTAATGGATAAATAATATAGTTAAGGTCGTAGACTTGCATAACTCCACGCTACATCATTAATTTTCCGTTTGTTATACTAAAGAAATTTTGTATTCGTCGCGCGGCTTTATAAAAAAGTCGAATCCCCAAACTCGGACAGGTACGTGGACAAAAAATAAATGGAAAATACTAATGGAGCGCGGCGAAGTGGTTGGTCCACGTTGCGTTGAGGTATGTAGCTGGATTTTTAGTCTTGATAATATCAGCTAGTATATAATTTAATATCACGAAGACACTTCAAATTACTTTAGATAAACTATTAAAATGATTCATTGAACTATTTGGAATGTTTAACGAATTCCGAAATTTAATATTTTTGTAAGAACAAAAGTTTCAGTCGATAGAACTGAGCGTAGTGACATTTTTGAAATTTCTGTTACTATTTCTAATGAAATGAATAATTTATCAGTGACAGCTGTTAGCAGAGTATCAAGACGGTATGATACTACATAGCTACCACAGCCGGTTTATCGTGGTCGCAGTCGGAGCGGCATAATGGGAGCGACGGCTCGCCGCTGCCGCTTCACACTCAATTTCACCTCTGACTGACGCAAACATTCATTGTGCTTACTTGCACCGGTATCAGGTGCTTTACCTACTTCATATATCGTAATTATATTAAGCTTAAAACCAATTTCAGGTGTAACATCTTCACTATAATTTGAAATCACAAAAAAATTGGTCTTTTGATTTCGCAGCGACTGCATTATATGAAGAGTTCGTCAGATTTGTTTTTTAAAATTATAATTTTAAGTTTTTTGGACACTAACATTTATTTTTAACCTTCGATACACATCTTAACAAAAACAAAGGCGCCTGTTTTTTACAAAGACGAGTAAAGATACATGATACTTACATCTTCACACTTGGGTAGCTTTAAAACACAGTCTATTTCAAAGTTACGATACTGAAATATGAGCCTGTGTCTTCTAACAAATACGTTCTTATAAAATGATCAGAAGGGTAATTTTTAGTAATAAGAACTTAAAGGTCACTAGGTTTTTGCAACTTTGTTCTGATGAGGGTGGAACTATGTAAGGTATCATATTACCAAACTACGGAACTTCAGTTAGTTTAATTTTAATGTGATGAAGACCTACGGGTTAATCAATTCCAGGTAAAAGAATAAATATTTTTAAACTCACTGTCATATTATTAGGAACTTTAGAGTTAGTTGTTTTAGTTGCAGTATCAATATATCATCGACTTCAGACACCTATTCCGTAATCAACAACTTTCTTAGTATCACGATTAACATAACATTGATATCATTTATGTAAATGCTCTTTTTAAAGCATTTTATATTTTAAATCTAAATTAGATGCACGTCTGGTTCCCATGTTATCAAATCTGGTCATCTTTGTCGTATTCTGTTTACTCATTAACAATCCTATGAACATAAAAATGTAACGCGGGTGTATTCACTACGTGATAAGGTGGAGAGAAAAGGTTAAAGAAAAAAGTAGAGTAAACTCAATCCAGTTGCTTTGGAAATGTATCAGCTTGTAACAAAACTAGTTTGAGTTATCAGATTTATGGCGCTGGCAGTTGATTCATGACGGTCTCAGTTGGCAATTAAACTGAAGTCTTTGGATGTCATTAATCAAACAATATTGATAGGCTTAACGCATGGATCCAATTAAGATTTCAAGTTTGCACACACTGAGGCTATTTAAACACTGGTAATTGTAATCATAAACTATGATCTATTTAAAAATGAAAACATTTAACTGTACTAATACTTCTATTTTGACAGAATTTGAGAAAATGTTTCAGTATTGCATATTAAATCACGTTCTATTGTATTAATGTCTAAAGTATTTAACAGCTATAGGTATGTATGTATAACGATAGCAATCTGCTTGACTATATGGGTGTTTTATAAAGTCAATAAGTAAAGTATATTCACCCGACAATTAAAATGGGGTTATGTAAGTTTGTATTTATTTTTAATTCGAATTTGATACACTTTTTTGTCTCCCACCTCCTCATGTACACAAGACCTTAAGATCGGAATTCTTGTTAAAACTTTACATCTCGGTCCAGGGGAATGATTTATGACAAGTCGAGGTACAATTAGGGCAATAGGTGGATGTGAGCGTTAATTTCAGTTTTATCGTAAGCCCAGTTTAGTGCCGGTTGCATGTAATTGAGTGTAATCGTCCGTAATTTCGTATCAGAGAAGTTTATTGGAGCTAACATGTGGTTTTTTTGAAGTTAGACCTTTTACATAACCAGATATGCAATTGGTTTCACTCCTTTTGAGTATTTTTGTAAACACTTACGTATATGTACCTATATATATATATAGGTTTTTAAAAGCATTGTTTTATAATTACGTCACGTTTTTTATACCTATTGTTAGTATTTTTACTTCTTCTCTACCAAAAATGTATGTTTTTAAATTATCTTGTGGTGAAATCAAAACAATTCATTGTTCATTTGGATTTACCTATCAACTTAATGTTTTGTGTAACTATAAATACTTTATTTCGGTAATCATTGTTTAGGTAAACGAACTTGACGGACAAGATAAATACATAAGCATATAAATTACTAATAAATATGCAAGTTTCTTGATACCGGATTATTTTGATGTTTGTATTATGAATTTTAATAATCAAAAATTCACATGCTATTACCATCTACGGCATATTAATTGATTTTTAAAAGTTTTGAACCTAGTTAAGTTTTACTTTAATGTTAAAATATTATCGCTATCGAATATATTTAAGAAACGATCGATTTTTTATGTTAGACAAAATCTTTATGTATTATGGGTTAAATGTTCTGAAGATTTTAGACTCTATTGTATAGACTTTAAGGTATATTTTGTTGTGTTTAGTTATGTGGCTAGTGTATGTGCTTACAAAAGATTAAAGTTGGTTCACAGCGAGGTAATAAATAACGCGATTATTTCTTTAGAACGGACTCAAAGCTTCTCAAGTCTTTTTTATGACGATTCAACCGAAAAACCACTTTGTTAAAGGAATTAAGACGAATTTTAATCCTCATATTTGAAATTGAAATAAGCTTCCTAATATTTTATATCTTCGTAGATAAAAAAAAATACGGAAAAGTTTAAAAAATTATCATCTATGATTTTATTATATAGCATGTTATTTTTTTTTACTATTAAATTTGTTATACGTTATTTGCTTGCTAATCTACAAATTAAACTTTAAAGGTCAAAACTACGATTATAAGAATTAGAAGAAAATTATGATTGAACTTTAAAATACATTCTTAATAATTTTAAGTTATAAAATCAACTGTAATATAGGTAAATATTAACCTGTATTATAAAAAAAAGACTGACCGAATATACGAAACAAAAAAAATTAAAAGTAAAACTTGAAAGTAAAAAAAAATATATAACAGTGCCAATAGAAATGATATACGGAAATTACTTAATGTAAAGAAATTAAAATACCAAAGACGAAGCAATTACCAGTATTCATACAGAAATAGTGAAGCAACGCATGGGAAAGCCATGGGTTCAGTCCCGCCAAGGACAACCAGTTGAAAAGTGGCATGGCGTTCGAACCATGGACAACCATAGATACCATCGCACTCACGTACTATGATATAATATCAGATCGTTATTAATTATGCTAAGATCTTCGATTACATTATTGCTGTTTATATTTCAGAGATTGTCTAGTATTTCTCAATTTAATGGGACTATTTAATATGTCTGACAAAATGTGTACCGTTTGTATGTGATCTGTAAAATGAACGAGACATTTTTCGAGTTAGTTTTTAATTTGCAAGATAATAATTTGTTCCTAGGCATATTGACAATCAGTCCTCTGTGACGTTGTAACTATACTGATGATCAGTAGGTACTCTTAAATTTATTTTTTATCGTGGTACTTATTTACTTTGTACCATATGTTTCTGTTGCTGAATAAAATTGAAATAAAATGTGAAACGAAGTGAGCACAGATTTTAATTTTAAATATCCTCTTTAAATATCTTTTTGTGTTAATAGGTTATAAATCATGATATCAGTAAAGTACTTACGATAATCATAATCATAGTTCTTAAATTATAAATACTATATAAAAAATGGGGCTTTTTATTCTCTAAAAAATGGTTTTAGACAATAATAAATAAATAAGATTAGGGGCTCTACCTGGGCATAACATTCGTTCATGTATCCAACGGATTTTATCTCGACATCGTCGTATGATTAATGGTCAACGAACAGTCGCCTGGGATACCTTTCTTCTGTATATAACAACAATGGGACACGTCTAAATACTTCTAAAAGTTTTTATTGTGAATGACA
>DVWF01000084.1:0-11103 GCA_018234925.1 Junonia litoralis
TGATCTGTTCGTATATACGCACAGATTACGAATATATACTTTTTACCGGCCTCCGATACGAGGAAATCGGAAAATTTCGCCCTCCCACCCTCCCGGTTGAGTCTCGGTATATCAATTTTAACGACCTTGTGAACAAATAATTCCAATTTTCTTGGAAATCGTTTCTTTTTCTTCGCTTTTCTTACTTATTGCGCTTTCCTCTTCCTTTTTTTATTGTGTCACAAAGCTCTCACATAGATAATTACTGTGATAATCACGTTTTAACCGTAAATTTTTTATAATTACTTATTTTAATTTCGCTCTATTTATTTTTGTAATATATATATTCTAGTTAGACAGTTACACCATGTTTGACAGTGATGACGAACAATTCTTGTCGCAGCCTGTGGTCCCCACATGGCTTGCAAAAACCAAAGAGCTGCCACCACACGCCAAGGCATCGGACGTCAAAGATGTCACTTCGCTGGTTCAAACGGTGTTTCATCTGGTCAGCGAGATTACGACATCGACGTATGAAGGAAAGAGCGTCACGGCGGCTAATAAACGGTACATCGTACATGCAGCAGAAGAAATCAGAAAGTGCGTCGTTGTGTTCAGAAAAGCGCACTCTGCTACCACTTCTGCCGCGACTGCGGCGCCGGCCGAACCCGCAGTGCCATCTACATCAGCGGCTTCTGCGGAGGTGCCCCCGCCTGCTCCAACGACCTGCGATACACCGACAACAACCGCGACATCTACTTTCCTATCGGAAGAGGCGACCAACAGTCTCAAGCGCGAGCTGGCGGCTTGCGTGCGCGATGAGTTTGGGAAGCTCAAAGATGAGCTGACCTCCTCATGCGCACGCACTAACTACGCTCCCGCTCCCGCTCCCGATACAAGTGACGCACCTTCATATGCGCAGGCAGTCGCTCGACTACCAGTGAAGCGCTCCTCTGTTCCTCAGCCTCCACCGCCCGTCACAAGGCCTGCTATCGTTGTCTCGACTAAAGCTCCTGCTAATTCAAGACAAGAGACGGTAGAGGCCTTTAGAAAATCAATTAGCTTTAAACAGTCAACGTACGCACCAGCCAAAATACAACCAATCTCTAACGGTAAACTACGAGTGGAGTTCGACAAATCCGAGCAAAGAGATGACGCGCTGCGCCGTATTACATCATCATCCACCAGCGTAGTCAGCGCTGAGGTCGCCCGTAATTTGAAGCCTATGGTGATTTTAAAGGGTATTTCTAGCGATATCCCAGAGGAAGAACTGGAGGGAATTCTCATTAACCAGAATGCAAAACTCGGGGAGTTAGTGTGCCTCCATGATGACCTAACATTCAAATTCAAACGCTCTAACCGTAATCAAAAATTATACAACGCCGTGTTCATAGTAAACCCCCAGGTATTCCGCTTTGCGGTCGAAGCCGGCCGCCTGTGTGTGGACCATCAGCGGGTACACGTGGAGGAATTCTCACCTTTCCTCCAGTGCCGCTCTTGCTTGCAGTTCGGCCACACTAAAAAGTACTGCAAGGCTGACAAGAGCGTTTGCGCGCATTGTGCCAGCACCGCACACACGGAGGCCGACTGCGGCTGCAAAGATAATAACAATTCGCTTAAGTGTTACAACTGCTCCCAAGTTAACTCTAAATATCCCAGAGAGGGCGCTGCCTGTGTCATTGTTCACATCGGCTCCGTATAAATTTGCAAAGTAAAAATACTAATACGATTCTTATCCAACCAAAGTTGTGCAAAAATCAAGAAGCAAAGTGTATCTCACGTGAAGATCTATTTTGCCACATACCAAACTTATGTTTTCGCAAGAAAAACATTGAAAATAGTGACCGTTAAAGTGCACCGGTAAACAAGACTACGGGTTAACCGGAGGAAAGGATACAAAACCATTATATTCTAGAGGTTTGTTTAACCCTTCTACATATTTCAAGAAACGTTTGAAAGTGAATAAAAAGTGTTTACATAAAAGATAACCTAAATTTATAGCGAAGTCATCAAATTGAAAGTCACTGAACAGTTGAAACAACGCCATCTACTAGCGAATAATATAACTATCTAGTAGCGAGTTACGCTATCGACTTTCAACCTAGATCAGCAATCGGTCACTAGAGGACGCAAGCACCATGGAAGAGATTTTAAAATCACTGCAGAATATACAAAGCAACTTATCACAACAAAAACAAGAGATGAAAGATATGGAAAAAAATATTAAAGACGCTATTAACAAAAATATAGATGATAAATTCAACCAAATTTTATTAAAAACTAACCAGCTGGAACAAAAAATTAAAAATCAAGAAAAAACCATAGAATATCTAGATAAAAAACTAAGAGCTAAAAATGTGATTTTCTTCGGTGTCCCAGAAGATGAAAAAAATTATGAGGATTTGTCAAACTTGATCATGGAGATTATTAATAACAAAATGAAAATAACATGCTCAAAATGGGAAATAGATACAGTAAAAAGACTAGGCAAGAAGGAAGATGGCAAAGTTAGGCCAGTGCTTTTAACAACCACTACTACGAACCGAAAACTAGAGCTTATTAGGAACAAAGCTATACAAAATTTTGGCATTTACGTAAAAGAAGACTATCCACCCAGGGTCTTACAAATACGCAGGGAATTACAAGGCGAGCTAAAAAGAAGGCGACAATCTGGAGAAAATGTTATATTACGTTATGACAAAATTATAACACTTAACTCTTATAAACAGAAAAAAGATATATCTGAAAAAAATAACTCCAACAAAAGGTTACTATCAGAATCTCCCGAAACTCCAAGTTCTAAGCCAGTATGGAAAAACGATGAACGGGCGAAACAAGCCTCAAAGAAAAATAAATCACAAAACATAACAGATTTCTTACGCCCATCACAACTGAATACCACAAATAATTCCCCCATACAACGCGATAGCCAAGAAACTTCAAAAAACTAATATGCGCCCCTCTACCTCCAGGTCTCCCAAGACGGCTGGTCCCCGCGGGAGACTTCATTACACCTCCAATACAGCTAGCTACTACGGAGATGTACGACCACAACCCTCCAGAGAAATCACTCCAAATAATAACATATAACGTGAGGAGTCTCTCCTCTCATGCAAGACTTCTTGAACTACTACATTCGATGAAAAATATAAAATTTGATATTATGGGCCTGTCAGAGGTGAGAAGAGTAGGAAATTCAATTTGTGAATACGAAGATTTTATATTTCAATTTATAGGAGAAACAGCAGGACTTTACGGAGTCGGATTTATAATTAAAAAACACTTAAAACAATATATAGAGTCAATAATAGGGCTATCAGAACGAGTTGCGTTATTAACTCTAGTCATAAATAATTTAAAAATTGCCATTGTTCAAGTATATGCCCCAACAGAATGTGCAGACGAAAACAAAATAGAACAATTCTACAAAACCATAGATAAAGCTTTAACAATGTCAACCAACAGTAAAATTATAGTAATGGGCGACTTTAATGCTAAAATAGGTTTTCCAAAACCCGATGAACACTTAATAATGAAGAAATTTGGCTATGGCGTCAGAAACACCCCAGGAGAAAGAATGGTAGAATTCGCTTATGAAAACAGGTTGGCGATCATTAATACTTTCTTTAATAAGAAACCCAAAAATAGATGGACATGGAGATCACCCAATGGTAAAACAAAAAATGAATTGGATTATGTTTTGTCTAACTTCCCTCAGAATGTAGAGAATATCGAAGTTCTAAATGTTGAGTACCCATCGGACCATAGACCAGTAAGAACAAAAATTAAAATTAAAGTACCAAAAAAAAGCCGAACAAATTATAATAAAAATATTAAAAAGCAAATCAAATCAGAAGAACAAATATCCACATTCTGTAAATATTTAGATGACAAATTAAGTAACCTAATAGAAGACCAAGACCAAAATAAGTACACAACACAACAGTATTATGACAAATTGATAAATATTATTGAAAGCAGCTCACTGGAGGCCCAAAAAACAGGCATAAAATCCGCTAAACAGTCAGTAATTTCGGACCGGACTAGACAGTTGATACGTCGCAGGCACGAAATACAAAATACTAAACCAAAAAATCGAAACATGAAAAACGAGTTAAAGGCGCTGTATAAATTGACTAGCAAATACATAAAGCGAGACTACACTGTTTACCGGTCATGCACAATAGAGAGACACCTGAACAAAACAGGAAGCTTAAAACGAGCATTTAAAGAACTAAGAACACATAAACAATGGATAGAAGAATTAAAAGGGCAGGAAAAGATGCACAAAAACAGAAAAGAAATTTTAAACATTGCAACGTCCTATTATCAAAACCTATATAGCACCATTTCTTCCCACCCATCCTACGAAGACGCCGTACAATCACACCACGATGAAGAGGTCGAACCCATACACGAAAAAGAAATTATTGAACAAATAAAGAAAATGAAAATAGAAAAGAGCCCTGGCGCAGACGGAATAACTAACGAAATCATAAAAATAGGTCTCCCGCTACTGGTAAAACCATTATCAAAACTGTTTAACATGATTATACAAACTACATGCACTCCTCAGCAATGGTCTGAATCGAACATTATCTTGATATATAAAAAAGGAGACCCAAAAGACATCTCTAACTACCGACCTATAAGCTTGCTGCCAACTCTATACAAATTATTTTCCGCAATAGTAGAGAAAAGAATTAGTCAAGCACTCGATTGTAAACAACCCATAGAGCAAGCGGGTTTTAGGAAAGGCTATAGCACTACGGACCATATCCACACATTGGAGCAAATTATAGAGAAATACCAAGAATTCCAAAGACCACTCTATCTGGCTTTCATTGACTACCAAAAAGCATTCGACACAATATCACACTCAGCGATTTGGAAAACTCTACATACTCAGAATGTCAATCAAAGGTATATAACTTTATTAAAACATCTCTATGAGAAAAGTCAGAGCAGAGTGCAATTGGAAAACGTAGGTCCGCCTATAAAAATAAAAAGAGGAGTCAGGCAGGGCGACCCCTTGTCTCCCCGTCTTTTCATAGCCGTGCTAGAGACAGTAATAGGCAATCTGAAGTGGCGAACTTTAGGAATAAATATAAAAGGAAAATATCTCTCACACTTAAGATTCGCCGACGACATAGTTCTCCTAAGCGACGATCATAAAGAACTACAATACATGATATCCACTCTGCATAAAGGTAGCATAGATGTTGGCCTAGAAATAAACTTAACAAAAACTAAAGTAATGACAAATACCACCCAAAAACCTATAAAACTTGAAGACATCCAACTAGAATACGTGAATAACTATATATATCTAGGTAAACAAATTTCATTCAGCGCTCACAACAATGAACAAGAAATAGAGAGGAGAGTAACAAAAACGTGGAACAAATTTTGGAGCTACAAAGAAGTACTAAGAGGTAACTTTCCTATGAAATTAAAGAAAAAGGTTATGAATTCATGTATTTTACCATCCTTGACATACGCCTGCCAAACGTGGAAGTACACCTATAAGATAAAAAACAAAATCAAGACAAGCCAAAGGAGTATGGAAAGGAGTATGATGAAAATAAACAAACTACAAAAAATACCACACAAAATTATCCGCGAGAAGACAGACATTACCGATGCCCTTAGTCATGCACAGAAATTAAAATGGCGATGGGCAGGTCACGTAGCCAGAATGACTGATGATCGGTGGACTATACGGACTACGCTATGGCCAGGACCAGCCGGCTATAGGAAAAGGGGCAGACCACATACGAGATGGGTAGATGACATCATACATACAGCAGGTCGGAATTGGCTAACATTAGCGGGCGACAGAAACGTATGGCAATCTCTGGAGGAGGCCTTCACCTGAAGAGGGGTTCTTGCTCAATAACATAACACAATACATAAAGTTTTATAAATATACATAACACACATTACATTTAACACATTATATACCTATACATAAACTAAAAATATGTACATATTATAATAAAAATATATTTGTATACATAAACATTATAATAAAGTGAAATAAATGAATAATAAAGAAATAATAACACCAACCTATACCTTATCACTACACCAACTACAAAACTGTAAATAAAAGAAATGTAAAGAATATTATGTAAATTTTTTAAAAGTTTTAAATCTCTTTACTAGCAATGTATTTAACTTTATTGTAATGGGCAAGAAATAAAAGGCTTTTTTATTTTTTTTTATTATCCCAACAACATTAAAACCCTGCCCACCAACCATAGAGCTACTTCGCCTTCTTGCCCAGTCTTACGAGGAATGAAAACTAGAATCACTAGCCGCATTGATTACGGCACATCACTAACATCCTAATAATAATTATTAATTATTTCTTGCCCACTAATTATTACCTGTATATGTTTGTTTTAAATACAGAAATTAATTTGTCAGTAGAATAATAATGTCATCCAGTTTTGATTAACTTTTGTCAATTTTGAATTTAGCACTCAAAGACAACTAAAATATTAATAACAATTTTGTAATAATGTCATTTAATTAAAACAAATCACAAAGGTCATGGATTCATTTTCACATTACAAAACTATTACTAGCTACAATGATTATTACTTTCGCTATCTGTTTTGAACATTCGGAATCTTTCTTTTCATCGTTATATTTATCTAAAAATTGTATTTAGCTATACTGTGACAACTTATTCATTTCAGCTACCTTATTTTAATTATATTTTTGATCATATTTCTATAGTTATTTTAAACTTTCAATTGTCTTAAGCTCTTTTGTATTTCGCACTTTTTCGTATATTTATCTTATAATTCGAGGAAAAAAGATATTAAAAAAATAATAAAAAAAAAAACAAAAGGTACAAAAAAAAAAAAAATTTAAAAATTTAAAAATAAAAAAAAATAAAAATCTTTGTGGGATGACGCCCACAAAGCCACTCTACGTTCCTAGGTTATTTTTTACTTTTTTGTTGATTCAGGGTTGTATTTCCTGTTTCGCACATTTTTTCCGAATTCATTTGTAAATTTTTAGAAGGACGTAAATTCCGAAAATGTCATTAGCTTAGCTAGTTATAGACTACCTTTTGAATATGGAAGAGTCAGCTGGCCAGACCGGCAAATTATTATTCTTAGATAAATAGATAAATGAACTACTTGAGCTATATTTTGTCATATTATTGAAAGTTTCATTATTCCTTCTTAAACAATGTATTTTCTTTAGAGCTGCCAATTCATAGGCTGCACATAACATTAAGTGACCCTTCGTCAAGTTTGCGAACACGCTATAAAAAGCGTAGGAGGTATCAGAAAAAAATACGTGATTGCTTTGCTATTCATAGTTTGGATAAACATTCAAACCAATGTTTGTCGTGTTGTTGTTTCTACTGTAAATTTGTAAAGTTTAAAATAGCAAATAAAAATAATTTTCGAAATATACACGAGCAAACTTCAACGGTAAATAGCATCAAAGTTTGAAATATTACTTGGATCAATGCCCATCTAATCCATAATCGTGTAGTAATAGTTTCCAATAAGCAATATCTTCCGTACGAGCGAATATTCGGGCAGGCTAATTTATTCACATGTTTTTCTCAGCGAATAATGGCTTAACATTTTTTCTAGTCAACGTGAGGTATGGGATTTGTGGTGAATAACTGGAATATTTTCGTAGGAATTTTAGTTTTACCTGCGATACTACGTTGTTTTATTTGTTTTTATGAATACCTACAGCTATTATTTTCGATATTAATTAAGACCAAATATCATATTCGCATATATCGAGGATTTTACGTAGAGAATACTAAGTATTGTAAACAGTGGAAAAATAAAGGCATGGGCAACTTTGAGCCCCTGGATGTATATTTTAAATAAAAAAATAAAATAAAATATAGGTTATCCATCAAATCAGTTTTAGTTTAGTCGCTGTAAGTTTCGCGGAATACATCAAACATGCGATTAATTATTCAAAAGTAGATGTAGGATATATATAATATTTAATCGCATATGACGGATTTCGTTTTTATGAAATTTGTTTGAGTTATGTATGTACATAGTACGCGTAAATAACCACTTCGGATAATTACTTTCTAAATGTACTAGAATGCGTTCTTGCTTCTTAAATTGTGTAGGGTCTATGTAATTGCTCTAATAGGTTGTAGATTTATGTAAATGTGCCTAATCCTTTTTGGGCTTATGTGACAAAATCTAATCGTACAAATTGTACAATTGAAAGGAAATTTTTGTTATTGGTACTTTTTATACACTAAGCTGACTAAATAAGTTTACTGACATGCGTACTTGATTCTCAAACTAAAATTTATATTTTTTAATTAATTTGATGAAGATAATATAATCGAAAATAGCCTAAATGCTTAAAATATTCATGTAAAAAGAAAACTAAAAGTTTACGCAAGGGAAGACGGAAAAAAGCGACTTAAATTATTTTATAAAAATTAGATATCGAAAGAAGAAACAGGCATGCAATAATTTAAAAAGGAACATGCGTTGTCACTGGAAATTATGGTTAAACTTTATCCCGCCGTCCCATAAAACTCAACGAAAACAGGAAGCCATTTTGAAAGCGCAGTTTCCCTCATATGAATATTTATTTCATAACCTATTTCTACACCTGCGTTTAAGTTTTATGCAGTTTTTCGATAGTTTAAGTTTTGAAGAAAACCGAGTGTATACTTTCAAATATTCATAAGCAGCTGAAGTTACTTCGAAGCAGTTTTAAACTTCTAATATTATGAGCTCATTTATTTTACGCTAAGAAACGAGGACTTCTTAACATTTTATACTAGCGTTTATTTAAGTTAGACTACGTGACTTATTTTAACAATTCAACTCTATGTTGATCTTGTTAAATATGAAAGTAATATAAAACTATATTTATATCATAAATAACTATTTAATAAAATTATGTTTAGTAAAGTAAGTAATGTAAAAAACATATTTTACTTTTTAACTACAACATTCAAAGTGAAACTCAAAAGGACAGTTTATTTAAATAAACTCAACAATCATGAGCGCTTTGAAATTGTCAAGTTGCAAGTAATTAGGTACTACTTTCATTTTTTTCTACTATTTTGAAGTCTGTGCCAGGTAACATTTTGTTGTATTAAAGTATTTGTTACCTACATACTTAATTAAAGTACTTGGTAAATGAAATTTATAGACATTTTTGACATTAAAACAAAACTATCAACAAACATCCTTTCGTAGACCAAGCGTTTTAATAAAAGTTAAACACGATCAAAATAATTTGAGATTCATCCGAAAAGTGGGCCAACCGTTATATCGTCTGATTTTCCCTCAATTTTCCATACCAGTAGCGCTCTTAGATCGGCACAGCTATTGCCAATAAACAATAACTTCCGAACGAATGAGCATAAAACGAGATTCTGCTAATTAGGACATGGGCCCGAAGCCTTTGATGGGTAAAAGGTGACAACGACTGGTTGAGGCGTCGGGTTCATGTTGGCGTGCTAGTTTTTCCGTGATATCTTTTAGGGTTTTCATATTTAAAAAGTTGGATTTTGAGGTTATTCAACTTGTTTGTTATTGATTTTTGTGTGGGATACTTGTTGTAGTATTTTTATTGGAATTTAAAAGATGCTCGCTTATTTAGTGAACTTAGTATGTATAATTTAAGGCCAGTCAAAAGACAGTTTATTCTGATAAAATATATGTTGATTAAAATACTCCACATAGTTGTCCTTTATTATATTGGGTCTACGACTATGTTGATCGCGTGCGGCAAATGCGCGGTTCAGTGACGTAGTCAGTGTAAGCGAATCTAGTGCGATCCCAGGCAGGAGTTGGAGCTCGTGCTCCTTGCCTTGCCGAAGTTCATTCGCTTGTTGGTTGGGGTTGGTCACGAATAACCTAAAAAAAGAGAACGATACATATTAAATTTATCTTATTACGAAGAGGTATGTTCATATCACCATTATACCAGAAGATTGACTTTCAAATTATGCATTCATCTTAATACAATATTATTTAGAACCCCAAGTCACGATCTATTAAACTGGTGCCGGTTCTGCCTTCAGACATCATAAAAAGCTCTATGTTCGCCTGTTTATGTTTTAATAATGCAATTTTTCGCCCCATCGTTCTTTACTCCGCGAAATGTTTACGTCTTAGAGGAGTGGATATTACGAGTGTTGTGGGGAACGCACGGAATTATCTATGAAAGGATATGGGAATTCGACGTATGACTAACCTAAAACATCCACGTTTTATGACTGTTCTATATACATGTATAATTTGTTTTATATGTATACGGAAACGTCTATTTTGAATCATAAAATTAAATTTAAATGATTATACATATATGTAAGAGATGCAGTTATCAACTCACAAACTCATCGTAAGGTTCATACATAGGTTTTTATGCAAAAAGGATACACTTAATTAACTTTATTAGAATGAAAATTTTGAAACAAACTTCAGAAATAACGTATATTGTGCTGAACAGCTGAAAACGTTTGTCTCATTCGTAACAAGTTATTAAAAGACCTTACAAATTTCAAAAGTTTAAATAAAAAAAAATATCGATGTAATATTGAAGTGAAAAATATCGGTCAGCACCGGGTCGCGAATCGATTTCAATAAGCGATAACTTCTGCATGGGCGGACCGCCATCCTTCAGCCGTTTGCGGATGCCAGCGATCAAAGGATACGCTGATACTACGTGCGGAATTGAATACTACGACTCATATCCGACGAATTTACGGTTTTGACGATGTTCGAGTTTGTCACAGTATCACATCACTATTTAAATGAAGTGATGAGGTCGAGTGATGGATATGGTTAAAGTGAAAATGTGTAAGATGTATTTATATATTAGGTGTTGTGTGCTAATTGTGTGGTTTAGTATAATGTACGTATAGTATAGTACTTTTCAGCCGTTTGTGGATGCCAGCGATCAAAGGATACGCTGATACTACGTGCGGAATTGAATACTACGACCCACACGGACGAATTTACGGTTTTGACGATGTTCGAGTTTGTGTCACACTGTCACATCACTATTTTAATGAGGTGGTGAGTTCTAGTGATGGGTATGATTGAGTATTGATAAAAGTGGATAAGTGCAAAATGTTTTCGTACCTAT
>DVWF01000085.1:0-11102 GCA_018234925.1 Junonia litoralis
GGGAAATGTTACTGCTGTTGTAAATGTGCAAGTTTATGTAAAACTTAAACTACTGAAGAGAGGTATGAATATATTCAGTAAATCGTTTAAATGATAACACATTTTTTTAGAAAGGAATGAAACTCAGAAGACAACACAGACTAAGTCGCAGAGTGCTGCTATTTAACTATTTTAAAAAGTTACCAACCTTCATTTGCTGTACCAAGACCGCTTTGGTGGTTTCTAGAAATATTTCGATCAACGTATCCAAATGTTTCTGGACCAGACTCCACTCCGGTCTGCTCTCGTTCAGTTCAATTTTGACGTCCTCTCCGATATCAATGAGTTTTTGAAGGTACATTTGTAGGGATTGCTTGATTTTGTCCCATCTTTCTGGAGTCTCTCCAGGCGGCTTCGTGTTTAGTGTTATGCTATGTGCTAGCACGAATTCGTTGATATTTGCTACTAGGAGACATATTTGTTCTTCACTTGTTTTGTTTGATTCGATTTGTCTGAAAAATAAAAGTTAGTTGTAATCAAAGTCCTACTTGTATCGAACTTTTCAAAGAAATGAGGTTTTCATTTTTGCACGCAATATTCTCGAAAATTGTAAACGCTTATCTTTAATTGATTAAATTAAACAAGAAGGGCTCTATTTAAATTTAATCTAGATTCAATGAAAGGCATCCGAACATGGGAACGGAATTCCTAAATGGCAAATTGCAAATAGCGAATTGCTTTTAATTTATGCAATGTTAATAAAGACGACTCGAGGTTTGTTTAAAGCCTTCTTAAACTTTTTGAAATTTTTGTTTGGTTTACGTTATTATTTATATCTATTCTATGTGTATATTTTATATAATTATAAAGTTAAAAAGTCTGGTTGAATGCGCTAATCTCAAGAACTATTGCTTTGATTTGAAAAATTATTTTAGTGTCAATCTATTTATCGAGGAAGACTACAGACTATATTTCATAAAGCTAAGACTCAAAGAGGCGGATCTGAAATTTCAAAGGCAAGTGACACCGCGAGGATCAGCATATTAACGAAGACGCGGTATTTACCTTATAACGTCACTATATTGGTGGACTATGATCTGCCCATGTGTCTGCACCTTCTTTATATTTCCCGTGATAGTGGCTGAACTAGCTGATACCATGGCTTTCATCTCCGCACCCAGGGGTTTGCTTTGCAACGTCGTCATACATTCATTCTCACAGGACCCGACCAAATCGCACAACCAATACTGAACAGGTTCAGGTTTCCTTTCACATAACCGTTCTAATGTGGTTTGGTCTATGCTCCTCTCCCTGTACAGTATCTCGTTGCGATTGTTCAGAATTAACCTGCAAATATTATAGCTAGTTATTAATAGGTAATGTCGGATTATTTATTAAATAACGATGGATCTTTAGTGGTTACATTGTGAATAGGTAAGTTTTTCATCCCAAAGCATGGGATGATAACAGAGGCCGTGATTAAGTGCATTAAGTTTGATTTCAATGTTACATGGCGGGAATGTAAAAAAATAATTAAAGTGGAACTTACCCGCTATTGAAATTTTCTAAGAGATTAACTCTACGAGGATTTTTCTTATTGCTACTTTGAACACCGTTCATGAACTCATGGGGTGCCAACATTTTTGGTGTTGATGTACACGCTAAGTCTAACTGGACATCCATGAAGTCCATGCCATCCTGTTTTAATTTTTCTCTTTTAGAATCGTGCGTTAAATCTTTATCAGATTTGGAAACTGTGTCGTATGGGATCTTCTGCTTATCTTGAAACTGTGGGGGAGGGGTCAGTCTGCCATTTTTATCGTGATTATCCGTTGATGTTTTATCTTTTTCTTTTAGATTCGTATCACTTTCTGTTGATACGAGCCTTTCGTTGTAATGTGGTATTAACATTTCTTGTTGTTCTGGATATCCAACAATAACCCATGAGTTTTGTTCACACGTTCGAGGGAGACCTAATGATGGCACCCGACTTCCATTCAAAACTCCGCCAGCCTTGCTGTCAACGACAGGCTTTTCCTTTTTTGAAGCAAATAGTTTGAATGGTTCTTTTACTTTATCCCCTTTTGATGCTGTACGATGTTTAGCCTTAGGACCTACTTTTTTTGAAGGTTTTAAGTGGAGACTGTCCATGATATTTTTCCCTAATAAAGCTTTCGTTGGTTTGTGGATCTGTTCCTTTGGATAAACAGGTTTCGATTCGGATGATTCATCTTCCTCTATGTATCCAAGAGAACGATAACCATCATGAATATCTAAGATTTGTTGATCTAACCTCTGTCCTTCAAAATTAAGAGATTGGTTAAGCCTGTTTCTTTGGAATTTGGGGGTTGTAGAAATAGGAATATTGTCTTCATTAGACATGCTACGTTTAAACTCGGCTCGTGCTGCTGAAATCCTTTCTGATGGAACATACGATACATTTGTAATCGGTGTGCGAACTCTAGGCTGATTGTTAACTGCAATTTCATTATCGTGTGATAGTTTTATATATTCAATACTGTCATCTGATTTATTTTTATTGGTCTCTAAGTCTTTAACTTTGGCTACTTTAATTGATTTCGTGTTATCACTATCGGTGCTAGAAACAAATTTCTTAACTGGATACTTTTTCGAGGGACTTAAAATATTTAAATTTTTTACTGATATATCTTTGGTATCTACTTCTATTGCACTTGTATTTGGATTATTTTCTTTATTATGTATTGTGTTATTTGCAGAACTATTATTCGATATATTGTTGCCATTTTTCATAGATGTTGTACCTAAATTTTTATCAGTCGTTTTACTAATTTTATCAGTAATTTGTTTATCGTTATTTACATTTTTTGGGGATGGATATTTAGGTTCTATTTTGCTTTCATCACCATATTCTTTATCTTTTAACAATTCCATATGCTCCTCATCGTGGTGTATTTCGCAGTACTTTTGTAAATCGTAAGGAGTTTGAATTACACTACTGCTTCTCAACCTAGGCTTAGGTGTAGGAGTAGTGCTACTTGCATTATCAGACGTCTTTGGACTGTCAACAACGTCTTTACTGTGAAAATCGATGGCTTGTTTAACAGTAATGTTTTCATTATTATTCGAGTCACTGGTATTCGATGATTTGTTTTTATCACTACCTTCGGGTGAGGAATAATACTGTGAAGTCGGTGGAGAACTGTCCGAATCTGAGAATCCAGAATCCTGGCTCTTGTGACTGCCGGGACTTCCATGCCGAAGAGGCCATTGATTTGGCATATTATTCGCTTGTGCTAAATTATCACGGCTATTGTTATTCTGTTCGGGCTGATTAGCAATCCAATGAGGAAGCTGAGGCTCCCATTCTTGTTCGTCTCTGCGATTGTTTTGGTTCCACTCGGGTTGAGCCACTGGGCTGCCAATATTTGGCGGTGCGTCACCCCACCAAACCTTGCTTCTTGTACGTTGAAAATTTGACATCCTGTGAAACAAAAAAACAAAGAATTAGGTAAATGACTCGTGGGAAAACTGAAGGTGACGGGTGTAATGATCGGTTCAAACATCGAATGACGTAATTTCTTGGTCCATTATAGTCGGGTATAGGTCGAGAATGCGCGACGCGTGATGCGTGTCGGCACCTTCCTTATGATCAAACTATTAACTCTTATGTATTTTGGTTGGAATGTGGGAATTCATGCGCTTTAAATCGATGCCTCGAAACGATATTAGGCAACTGGTTATTATTACTCAATTTGATAAAGCTGCGACATTTTAATGCACGTTGTAAGCAGATGTTTAAAACCGTTGCAGATTCTATTGTGCGAGTGCAAGACTATTGAGCTTTGATTTCGGCACCCCTCATAAACCTTTGACGTAGCAACTGGGAACTCAAGTATTTGAATAGTAGTGTATACGCGTAATTTAAATGTTCGTAATGTTAAACAATTTGATACCTTATTAATTAAGGAATAGGATTCATAATCGATAATCGAAGTTAATTAATATTTTTGCTCAGTAAAACAAGGCTTGCGGTTGTCTGAGTCAAGATATGAATCACAATAACAAAGTGCTACTTATTTGTAATGATAGCCGATTCAAATCGGGTAAACACTATTCGATTGACAATTGTTTTGCTACTGGAACTATCATTAAACATACGTGTTCGTATTAATTTATAACTTTAAGCACAACACGTTATTTCAGTATTAATAAAATTATGTATTATTATTTCGTCACTTTATTCGAAGATATAGATTTGAATATGTGTATTATTTATACACATACTAATATTAACATGTAGGATGTTTAGAGCCAAGTTTTGCCTAATTTCTTGTTGATTATGAAGAAAAAGAAGAGCAAATGAAAGTACCATAATCAGATTTATTCCAAAGTATTAATTACATCAGTATACAAATATGCACAAGAATTAATTAAATAACAGATAAGAAATAATTATTTATAATATACCATATATTTTTTTAAATAATCACAAAACGGTTAACCGATGATCTGTGAGCATACTGCTCTCGCAAACTGGTTATTATCTATTATTTGTCGATTATAAAATCTGGCAAAAGTATCGGAGGCTGGCGTCCAGCCGGCTGTTTTTCTAATAACGTCGAGTGAGACGCCAGCGCGACTGGCGGCGGAGGTGGCAGCGTGCCGCGCGCTATGCGCGCTGAACGCAGTCACATCCACCCCAGACTCCGCCAACACCTGCTTCACCCACCGTGCAATCGTCTGGCTAGTCGCCGCCCGGTGCGGCGCCCGCCATGTTAACAATAGCTTGTCTGTAGCAGACGTTCTTAACTGTTTCGTTCGCCGTATGTAATCTTCAAGGGCAGTCGCTGGACATACGTCCCTATTTTCTAAAAAATAGGGAAGAGTCAGCAAAGGCTGTTCTCGACCGGCTGCGGAGGTCTTTATTAAGTCGGAAATAATTATTTGAATCCCTGTGAGACCAATTTTAATATTATTGATTTTGATCAAGGAAAGAGTTTGAGCCCTATGAGCTGTGCATAAAACTAAGAGAATAGAGACTTTTTTAGTCAATTTCTCGAGAGTTAAATCATCATGGGGTTTCCATTGAGCTATATGGTTTAAAACTACTTGAGGATCCCATATACCAATATACTTAGGTAGTGTTGGTCGTAATTTGTAAATCCCTTTAAAGAATCTTGTAATTAAACTATTGTTACTAAAATCCTGATTTAATAATAAAGCTAAAGCAGATCTATGAGAGTTAAGCGACCCATATGCAGCACCTTGATCAAACTGATTAGTGAGAAATGATAAAATTATGGAATCCGTAAATGTATTATAAGGATTTAAGTTTAAATGGTTGCAAAAATCCCACCATAACTTATAAGTACAGCTATATTGTTGTAAAGTATTCTGTGCCAGTGAAGACAACATTATGTGTAATGCTGCTTCGGGAGTTCCTTTTCTTAGGAAAGCTTCCCGGAGAGCCTCGCGGCAGCCAGGGTAAATTTGAACTGTCTCCTGGAAGGGAAGTTTAAAAGGTGTTTGTTAGAATTTGTATAAATAATTTTTGAGGTGCACATAGTTTTTAACAGTGGAAACCAGGGTTGAGAGGGCCAATATGGAAAGACCAGTATACCCTCGGCCTTATCCATTTTTATCTTTTTAAGACACTTTAAAATTAAGGTAAAAGGAGGAAAAGCGTAAAAGAAGTATTCTTTCCAATTAATTGTAAAGGCATCAATGGTAAAAGAATCAGGGTCCTGTCGCCATGAAACATATTTTTCACATTTTGCGTTGGCGCGAGAAGCGAAGAGGTCAATTTGTGGTTTTCCCAAAATGTCTGTAATATATTTGAAAAATAAATTTGAAATTTCTAATTCTGTGTCTAAATTAGTGTTACGTGATTCTTGGTCAGCTTCTATATTATCTTTTGTATTTATATACGAAGCATACAACCAAATCCTTCGATTCTCGCACCATTGCCATATTTCACTAGTTATTTCATTTAAATGAGGGAACTGGATTCCCCCCATCCTATTGATATAACTTATGGCTGTGGTATTATCACATCTCAATAAAATTGCACAATCTGACACATTTTTCGCAAAAAACTTAAGTCCCAAGAATACTGCTTTAAGCTCCAAATAGTTTATGTGAAACTTAAGTTCTTCGTTTCTCCATCTACCACCACATCTAACATTATCACAAAAACCACCCCAACCTTGCCTCGACGCATCCGTAAATATTTCTAGAGTGAATTCAGGTTTTTCAATCTTATTTTGATAAATAAAAATATGTTTATGCCACCATAATAAATCTGGTAGTATATTTCTCGATGGTTTAAATCTTATGTTGTAATCATTATGACATCTAAGTAAAGCCAGGTGTTTCTCCCGTTCTAATAATTTAGTATATTTCCAGCTGTAACTAACAGCTGGACATGCTGCTATTAAAACCCCAATTAAATGAGCAAATTCCTTAATGGTGCAATAAGGCAAAGTAAGGAATTTTTGGACAAGATTATAAATATAGATCTGTTTTTCAATAGGTAGACTAATAGACATTGATACAGAATTAAATGTAAATCCCAAATATTTGCATGAAGTTTTTGGATTTAAATTGCTCTTTTTAAAATTGATAACGAACCCAAGGCATTCTAATAGTTTTTTTGTTTCCAACACATTCTTTTGACATTCTGCAAAGGTAGATCCTACACATAATATATCATCCAGATATACCACTGACTTTAATCCCTGGCTTCGTAAATGACCTACAACAACTTTCATTATTTTTGTGAATGTTCTTGGAGCCACCGAGAGGCCATAAGGCATTGCATTGAACTCATAAGTAGTTAGGTTTGATTTCTCATTTTCAAATTGGAATCTTAGAAATTTCTTATGACTAGATTTAATTGGGACTAATAAATAAGATTCCTTTAAATCTATAGTTGCCATAAAACAACCTTTAGACAGCAATTGAATCGCTGTCCTATAATCTTCCATCTTAAAATGTGTCTTTTTTATAAATCTATTAAGGGATTTCAAATTTAAAATAAACCGATAATCCCCATTAGGCTTAGACGCTAAAAAAATGTTTGATGTGTATTGATTTCGAGATGGTTCACAAACCGATATAGCACCAAGATCCAAAAGTTTTGTAATAGATTCCGAAATTCGAAATCTCTCTTTAGGTGTCAACCTATGTATGGAATCAAGCTCCCTCTTTACTTTTTTATTAAATGGTATAGGAAAACCATCTCGAATCCAGGACAGAACCACCTTATTGTTGGTTATCTTACACCAACAGTTGTAAAAATATTTTAATCTACCGGCATGTACCTTTATGTCCGAGGGCCTGCACGTTGAGGCCTGTTCCAAATCCTGGTCGAATTGGTGTTCTGAGACGACCTCTGATTCACATAGGGAGTCTTCCTGGCTCCTCCTCGCCCCCCCCTGTTTGTCGAGCGAAGAGTGCCTCTCCAGTTTCCCTGCGGCTTACTAGAGCGAGAAGTAGAAGAGCCGGGGGTATTCTTGGCCTCTGGTTTTTTAATTTGAGATCCTTGTTTCTCAATGGCCTTAGATGCTTTAATTTTCTCAGACAAATTAGACCCAAAAAGCATCTCGTCTCTTTCGCTGTCCTGAATTAGGTTAAGGAATGATCTATCTAAGCCCTGAGTCAATGATTTTATTCTGGTTTGCGTTTCTAAAGCGTGAAGATCAGACAAAATTCTAGAAGCATCTGATAGGCATTTAATTGCCTGCACTTTATCATTAGATGTTAGTAATACCGACATCGCTTTGCTAACGGCTGTTAAGCCGATACCCAACTGTTGTTGAGCAATTTCGATCTTTTTATCCCGAGCACGGGCAAACTCAGAAACTGCTGCTGCGATTTCTGGATTAAGTTGAGGAGCCCTAAAAAGTTTACAATTTTGAGGAACGGAATATTCGTTAAGCAATCGCTCTTTTTGATCCTTATCCGTTAAGCTTTTCCGAAGTATAGGAGCCCATCTTTGGGCTAAATCCGGATGTATATCGGGACCATACATGACTTGCTCTGGAAGTAAGTCACCCAAAGCTGTCAAAATCTCCGGTTCCAGAGGTGGCGGTGACGGCGGTGGCGGCGATGACGGCGGTGGCGGCTGTGACAGCGAAGGCGGCGGAGGTACGGCCGCCGTTGACTCGTTGGGTATAAGAGCGTTCTCCTCATTTTCCACAACCATGTCTCCATCGTCGTCGTCAATAGGTTGGGAGGACGGATTATTGGAGACCTCGTTATTTTCCATATCTAAAATATATACATTATGTTGTAATATCATGTATTATAAATAATTTTAACTGATTGACTCACGGTCAATTCTGTAGTCATAGATTGTACCCTTCGATTAACTCGCGGTTAATTCTTGGGCCATAGTTTAGCTTATGGTTAACTCACGGTTAACTCGAAAGCAGAGGAGTAAAATTAAATAATCGCCACACATATTTAACGTGTACAACAACTTCTTTAAACAAATAATATTTTAATAAAAAGTTGTGGGTACTTGTGATAATTGGTACTCACCATTTGTTTCTTCCAAATCCGATGAATCAGAGTATGAAATTACTCGTCTGCGTCTCACAGATTTGTTTTGTAACTTTTTGATCTTTTTCTTGTATCGAGCAATTTGCTCTTCTGCACTACGTTTCGGCATTTTGAAAGACGCGTGCGTCCTACTGCGCGCACAAAGAAAGAATGAAACTAGATGACGTGACAGGTATAGTTCGGCGACTGAGTTTGTTAAAAAAAAAAAAAAAAAACTCTTAAATGCGTGCGAATTACTGCCAAACAAGGGAAGGACTACATGTTAATATTAGTATGTGTATAAATAATACACATATTCAAATCTATATCTTCGAATAAAGAGACTCATATAATACTGATCGAACTTCACTTAGAAGTTCGTTTGATCATGTATAATGAATAACTAATTACAATAGATTTATACGCAATAATGAATTAAAAAACAATACCTTGACGATTTAAAATTAATTTATCCCCCAATAACTGTCACGTCACGTCACAGTCCACTTGTTCTCAAACTCTCAAACCGTGTCCACCTCAGTTTCGGACCCATCCCCAAACAATACAATATTCAAGCGTAAAATAATTAAATTTTATATTCAAAGCGAGCGGAAGTATTTAGCGATTACGATGCTGTAATTTTTAGGGTTCTGTACATGAAGATCTATTTTATTAAGACGTCGCTGTCCGTCTGTCTGTCAGTTGTTGGCAGCGTAAGTATATGTCATAAGCCGTAATAGAGAGTTGAAGTTTACAGTAGTTTAGATTGTGTATTTCTATAAAATTGGCGTTGTTTGAACAGACCGTAAAAACTAGTCAAGTCTGAGTGAGGTTTTAGTAATCATTAAATATTGTTATGTAATTCAACTAAGAGTACATAAGTGTATTATGTCAAGAACGGTACGAAACCCTTCGTTTCCGAGTTCGATGCGTACTTGACCGGTTTTTCATTATAATTACTTGTAAAATATTTATAGGCTATTGTAGTTTGATGGTTCTCGCGGCCTCCGGACCGTAGCTCGAAATATTTATGTCTTGTAATTTTGTACACCATAATTTATGCGCCAATGGTTATGATTTGTGACTTAATGTTACGACTTAATACAAGTTTTTGGGATAACAATCATTACAAAAGGTTTTCTTTGGATTTTGATTAACAGACTTTATATTTGCTATCTTCAGGAATTAATTATTCTTAACATTTTTGCAACGAAATTTTTTTTTAGTAGGTATATCTATGCATATTTTATCACGATTATTTCTTAGTCTTTTTACTATTTCTATATACTTATTATTTATATAATGATCTTCTAATACACTTATAGTTTTAGCCATTGATGTCGTTGCGATTGGTAATATAATTAAATTAAATTACTAATTTCAAATTTTACTACATGCAAAGTCGGTAAAAATGTTTATATGCTTGAATGTTTATTTTAGAAATTTATAGGTAAATCAAGCAATAGTAGAAGATTATAAGTTACATACTTGTGAGATTAAATAGACACATTTCCCGTTTCTTCCACGTTAAAACTAATGGAAAGATTAATATAAAGCACTATACATTATTTATCATATCGTTTATCAATGTGTATACAATGATTTAAATCGTGTACATATCGAATAAGTTGTCCAATTTTATACGAAATAATTACGAGTAAGTCAAATAAGTCATAACAACTTATTCTCATCGAAGTTAATATAAAATGAGATATTATATTGCGATATAAAATAAGATAATACAATTATATCGAAATATAATACAAAATACTTCTATATCATTACTTAATTTTTTTTTCATCGACCTCGTGATTTTTTTGCTACAAATTTTATCAATATAGAGGTGTTGATTAATTAGATCACGAATACATTTTATTGTAACAACGAATAATCAAATTAATCAATCATATTTTTTAAATATAATTTTTAGTTTCAAACGACTAAGTTATAATTAGAATAACTCATAATTAATTGCTGTATAGCATGTAGTAACGTCGTAATTTTTATTTTGCGGGTATTTGCACGAAACTTTTTCATTCACTGGTATTTCCACGTCATTTGAGGAAGTTTTATAACAGGCAGAGACTTGAAAATATATAAAAAATTACAAAATAATAATCGTTTATTAGACTACGGGAACCGCAAATAAGCTTCTACTTTTATATATAAATGATAAGAATAACTGTTTCAAATGTATTAACATTGATATAAATAGATAACAGGAGAAAAAAATCGAAAAATGACTATTATATAAAACTTCCTATAAAAGTAAAAATATACAAGGCCTATTTCTCACTTTGATGTATAAAAAAGAGGGCAAAACCCTATTTACGTTTTATTTCTAGAAACGAGAAACCTCATGATATAATGTTGTAAATCTAATATTATAGATGATTTGTACGTCGGCCGTGTGTTATATTTAGCAAGTCGGTCATTGCCGGTGTAACAAAATATACCGATTTTCAGTACCGACGCGTGTAATGAAGTAATGAATTTTTATTTTATATTTTTGTATATACATAACAAACGTAACACAGCCTGTACATATCCCACTGCTGGGCATAGGCCTCTTCTCCTATTAGGGAGAAGGTTATGGA
>DVWF01000086.1:0-11087 GCA_018234925.1 Junonia litoralis
GCAGTATGGCTGGTAGCGGAACACGGTGCCAAGCATCCTCGAGCCGCCGCCATACTTGCACATATGGCGTCCAATTTTGCTGACCAAGTAAGATCGCATAAAATTTGATTGTATTGGGCGTGGAATTTTGACAGCTCATAATGCCCTTTTAAACGTGGCGTTTTTATATCACCATTTAGTTTTAATACAATTTTAAGCCAATGTGTTTTGACATCTAAATATAATTTGTTTTGATTTGCCATAGAAAATAAGCTGCGTCCAAAGCGATTAAAAGGTACAATAAGTAATAGATAGAGCTAGAACTCCATGACCCGAGTCGATTTTCTAAACTTAGCTATTGAAAGGAATTAATGATTTCAAAAATTTTATGTGTAAATGATAGAAGACATTAAAATCCAAAACTTAATACGCTGAGTATTAATAAATACATTTTGTGACATGCATTACGTGAAACGGGTAATGGGATAACAAAATGTATTTAGCTGTTTCAAAAACGCTATCATGCTTCTCATAATCTAGTGCATTTCCAATTGTACGAATTAAGTCCATGGGTTTCAATTTTTTTATTTTGTTTTTCGTGAGTTAATTTCTATGACATTTTTGGTATTGATAACATGACATTATGAGTACAGTTGGAAATTTGTTTTGTCTATCGTATTAGTATCGTGTTTAAAACAAACAATATTTTATTTTGATGAATAGTTTAAATAATATATTTGCTTAAACTCGATACTGATGTGGGTCGCGGTGCTCTCAATACGTAATTGCTTGCAGCTGTAAAGCGATCTTTTTATACCCCTTTATGTTTGATGATATGCCAAAAACACCGGATCGAATCTTGTCTCATTTTAATTTTTTTTTTAATTTAGTCAATTTTCTATAAACTAAAATTTAAACAATATTTCTTTTCGGTGTTTTTAATCGCAAACAAATTATTTTCACGAGGCTATGTCTAGGTTACATTTTTGTTCATAGCTTGTTGCTTGGAATTTAAAAATGTGTCCTCTATATAGCAAAATCCATAGATTGTCTTAACTGTTAGAATTATCAGTTTATCAACAAAAAGTACAGCCAAGTTGATGTTATAGACGATTAGTATAATTTGCTCGAACCCTCGGGGCTTGCTTCCCACCCACGATCCGATCATATCCCGCTTTATCTTTATTTTATCCTGCATCCATCTCCGAATTTGTTTGAAGTGATATCCCGTATGTACCGTTGATTGCATGACTGGACGACTCGATCTGCTCCCGATACTAGTCCGCACTCTAACGAACGAATGGTCAGACGAATGAGACGAACACGACTGGTCCGCTAGCAGAGTTCAATTTGGTTGTACTTGCCGGTTTGTTTGCGATTCACGAGTGAATGCGCGACGGAGATGAGTAACGACGGTGAACGAGCGAAATTCAGCGAAAACATTGTCCGTATTTGAATGCAAACAAACATGAGACTGGAGCGATCGCATGCTAGTACCCGCATCAGGCCGCCCGCATGCCGCATGCCCGGCGGCGAACGTGCGATGTCTTTTTGATTTTCCTCGGCTCAGCTGCAGCAGGCGCTCCCGAGTCGCGCCGCTATCCATAGTGAAAAATCAAGAAGATCAATGTCGTAGTCAAGTTTCGCTGAAGGTCTCTCATCACCTCACCCGCCCCCCCTCCCGTCCTCTCTTCATCGCCCTCG
Source organism: Junonia litoralis (assembly GCA_018234925.1). NCBI lineage: Eukaryota > Metazoa > Arthropoda > Insecta > Lepidoptera > Nymphalidae > Junonia > Junonia litoralis. Next base: position 1,684 of record DVWF01000086.1, read on the forward strand.
GGGATAATTCACACGCTTTCGCCCGGTCCATCTTCACGCTCTGCTACTTACATATTCCGCTAAAGATCCAGGTTGGAGCATCGTGGCGAGTGGGACTTTATGTCTGTAATTCTTCTTTTCCAGTTGGTCGATCAGGGCCCACAAGAGTGGCTCCTCCACAAAGACAATTAGAGATAAGGGTGGGTTCGGATGAGGGTATGTCGCGAAACTCTGGGGATTTCTCACTATGGACGGTTCGGTCATGCGACGATAACGCGGGCTCACCTTAAAGGCATCGCACCGCACTAGATTATAAGCTTACCTTTAGTTCCATTTATTGTTCATATTGCATTTTTTGTAGACGTGCGAGATGATTAAATAGCTTTGTTTCATCTCAACACTTGTAAAATTGGCATTTAAAGTACAAATTAGTAAAATTTGGATTTTTCATATTGTTACAGGTTCATTAATAGATAATTTTAACGATAAATAATATTAAGAGCTGTACTTTAAGTGTTCAGAGATGAAATTCGAACTTCTGTTAATTGTAACCAGAGAGCATATACGCAATACTGTGCTACTTCGTCATGGCCGGCGCCGAATGTGGCTCACGCTCTGAACTCATACGTACACTTCCAAGTAGTATATTAATATTATAATGATATTTTAACCCACATTGAGCGCCTCCATGACGGCACATGACGTGTCGACGCCAGAGCCACAGTTTAGTTTGTGTTTGATAAATTTCTATTTTTATACTCATTACATTTAACCGTTGAAGGCGAAGGATCAAATCAGATTGATGGTGTAAAGTTTCGAAGGCGTCGGCTCGACACGTCAAGCGCACCATATTAATGATTTTTCGTCTTATTATTGGCTCACACATATTTGTTTATACATATTGTAAAATTATCTTTTCTAAATAAAAATAATAAAATAATCTATACTGACTTTATAGCGATAATTTGACGATGAATCACCTGATACATACATTATATATACATTAGATTGTCAACGCAAGTGGCCTAATTCAACATAATGTAATCAATGTTAAGCTGGTAATATTATTGTTTCTGTTTAATACAATTATCCGTAGTGAACGCTTTACAATCCATATAACCATAATAATTTCGAGGCCACTTAGCGTTACGGTAATATTGAATAGGCCCCTTTGCGCTAACGGTCCAATATATAAACGACGACCGACCACCGGACGTCCAGTTCGACAGACCTGCCTTGTATACTTCGTCTAGTATCTCGGCAGCGAAACAGTCATAAAATGGGGTATTATCGCGTACATTCGAAGCGGTAGTGTCGCGCGAGTGGGGAGATCTCGATTGTCTTCATCGGTCCGGTTTTTTGCTAAGATTTCTCATCTTTTGAAACTTTTCTACTACAAGTATTGTAATAAAATAAAATTCCGAGTTTCGTTGTACCGTTTTCGCTCCGCTCTCATCCCCTCGCCGCGCGGCGATACTAGACGGGGTATGCGGGGCGGGCGCAGTCTGTCGGCGCTAACGTGCGGCACCGCTAGGGCTCGTCGTACGGCGGCGGCGGGTCGCGCTACGGCGCCGGCGAGTACCACTCGGGCGCCGCGCAGCCGCCAGGTGTGCACCCGCTCCCGCACCACGCGCCCAAACACTTCGCCGCCAACGAGTTTAACAAGGAGTGGCCCGCCGCCTAGACCGCGCGCCCCACACACCCCACACACTCTAGACACACCGATGACTGCTTTGCACTTTTTTTGACGATATACTGTTGTAGTTCGATATACCGAAATCGTGTTGCCCGTTTGTTACTGAGTAGTGAAACTCTCGAATGAAATCAGATATAATAAGGAGGTTAAATTTTATAACGATGCGATAATATTTAAATAACGACGAGCGATAACTTTACGTGTTAAGATCGTATCCGATTTTTTAAGAAGTAATTTTAAAAATTTTCCAACGACTGCATTGACACAAACCCACACGCGTACTTTAATTTTAGTCGTAAACAAATTAATCGTAATTAAAGTAAAGTTAGATAATGGCAATGATCGTCGAGACGTGTCCGAGCGCAGGCAGTTTGTTTGTTTGGTCCCCGAGGCTCGCGGCTCCGCGTCCGAAGCGCGCCGGGTCTCGTGTACATCTCTGTACACGGAAGTTTTCTTTATCTTTTTATTATTCTATTTTGGATGTGGGCTCCTTTTAACGTTTTATTTTACTTCGTACTTTGATAACGTCAAAGGATTCTTTTCGCGTTTATAAAATGATTTCTTTTAATAACACCGCGTGATGTATCGAAGGGATCTCTGTTCGCGTAGTGGTGATGTTACGAAGTGTAGAGCAGGCGCCGCGGACGCGCGCGCACATTTGACAGACACAATGTTAAAACAAGGCCAATTTAGGGAAATTACCTAAACAACTTAACTTAAGCTAATGACTTGTATAAATATTTGGTATATATATCGATATGTATGTTTAATATTAGAATTTTGGTTATTTACCACCCACTAGACTTAGGAAAATGGTAGGGATGTAATGAAATAATTGTGTTAATATTTAACAAAGCAAAGTATGACTGAACGTGATTTTAATATTTTTAATTTCCCGTTGTTAAAAAAAGGGGAGCAATTCTGTATAAATATTATTCGTAATTATAATTATTTTTCTTATATGAATTTTAGTTTTTTATCGCAATTTTAAGTTTATATGGAATTTATACTTTAATGAATTTTTACCTGCCAAATTATTAAACGAGCAAACGATAACGTATTTGTTAAGTGATGACGCTCAAGCATTTAGGATAGAGAGCAGTCGGCCTCGCCGGCGCCCTCCGCACCCTTCGCGCGGACTCTTGTACATACATATATATACTTACTTGTGTGTAAAACATAATTTTAATCGATTCTCTCGTCACATAGTTTTAAAGTTTTTAATTTATGTGATCGCCAAATATATTTAAAAGCTATATAGGGGTTATTACGGCGGCGGCGGCCCCGCGCGCTCGCCCGCTCCCTCACAAAGTGAGTTATAATTTAAAGTAACATTTTTAGATTAAATTTAATGTTAGTCCTTTACTGTACTATATCGCTCAATCATTTGACCGATCGACTGATTAAAATTTTAGTGATAAGCTAAGTAATGTAATCGCGAGCGGGGCGGCGGCGCGCGGGCCGGCCTGTTCCTTTAAGTTCATGGTAGATACGGCCGCGCGCGGTCACTTGTTATAAATGTTTTAATAGGAAAATTGTTGATAATTACATTGAATGCATAATTTGATCGTATAGTATAGGGTTATTTAAGATCGCACCGTAAGTAAAGTATAATTTATCTATGACTATGAGGAGTAATGTGAGACGTAAGCGTTTATAAGTGACGCGGTCCGGCGAAAGGTGCGGAGTCCCAAATTTAATGCTAAAAATAGAGAAAACGCCTTACATTGTGATGTTCATAGTTAACGCGCATATTGGTACATTTCTTATAGCTCTATTATATTACACACGACTGAAACACATCATTAAGTAGGAAGTTGAAACTTGTACCTTAAAACGATATATTGAAATATTATTAATAATTACTAAATGACGTCGGTGCCTATTTGCCCACTACTAGGTTACGTGTAGTTGTGCCCGTTTCTTACCGCTCCTTTACTCTTTACCTGATCGTTCCTATGTAAGTTAGGTTTAATTTGTCTCGATTCATTCCTCGGTAACGTTACGCGTCCTAATATACTGTCGCTGTAAGTCCTGTTGTATAAGTTCGCTTGACGGCACGTTCGAGTCGCTTTTACTTGGCATTTGTATCGTACGACTAACACTCCCGCTGCGCGCGCGGCCGTCGCTCGCGAGCTCGCGGTCTGCGTGCGGCGGCCGCGCGACTTGTCGTTTCCGCATTTCGGTTCTAATTTACTGTAGGTTAATGTACATCCACCGATGAAGTGATAAACATTGTTCACGTCTGTTAATGTTAGGAAACGATGCCTTACAAAAAGTTAAGTGAATATAGAGATGATTTATATTATGTTAATTTCAGTGATATTAAATTAGCACTAAGGTGTCTTTTAGATACGGGCTCGGTACCCGGACACGCGAACCTTCGGAACAATTTGTAAGAAGTTAGTTTGTAATTAACCATCGTGGCAATCTTCTAAGTAACATAAAGAGTATAATTTATTTAAATAAAGTATAATATGTATTAGAAATTTTAGATTTACTCAACATTAAACTTAGTGCAAATTATTGTGAGAAATCAATTGAGACTATTTATATGGGTTTTTAATTATTATTATATAGGAGAAGAGCATAAAATATTGGATGAATTTATTAATTAAAAATAGTTAGCAAAATACAATACGGTAAGACTCGTTAGAGGCTCGTCTGTCAAGTGTGCGGCGCGGCGGCGCCCGGCGCTTGCATCGGCTGCATTTTATATACACCGAGTAATATCGACATAAGATATACACTGTATCTTAATAATAATGTTTATGGAATAATATTTTAATCATGGCTTAACTGTAGTACTGTTGTGTAGTTAACCTTTCGACTCTTGTTTGTATTACTTTATATAATATAGTGTACGCGGTTTTTTATATGTGTATGTTTATTCAAGTAGTAACATGTTTGTGTAAAAGTGTATTTTGGTATAATAATAATGATATCTCGCGCGCGCGGTCCGTCTGTGTAGTGCCGCGCGGGCGCTTGCATAAATAATAAACTTATGATCGTAATTGACTAATTATATTATATGAGACCCCTAGTGTTAACGTTAGATTAGCAGGACTCTTTTTAAGTTTATTTTCTACTCGTCTAAAAGAATTGCATTTAGTCAAAGGCATCGGCAGCTAGCAGTCGATTCTTACTATAGTCGGTTCTAAAGTTATTTTTAAAACAATGCAGGTATTATTAATATAAAATCCTCGTATTTATACTAGATTTATATAATATAAATGTAATTATTGAACACATTATCGTAAAATAAATTGCACGGGCTTTACAGTTAATTATAACATTAATTATTATAAAACTTAGGGCAAGTTGTTATTTATTTCTGTTTTAATTAAAATTTTGATGTTGATTATTTTTTAAAATATATTTTTTTCATTATAGTGGATAAAGTACATAATTCTCGATCGATTAGATTACAAAATTATTAGGTGAACTATCGACTGATGTACAATATTTAAAGTAATGGTTACTTACGGCAATATATAAGTTTTACTTTACGCGGCCCCAGTACGGGGCGCTGTATTTATACTGTATTAATTTCGTATGAAATGTAATTAATTGGAAGCGGCGACCGCGACCGAGCCACCTAGCGCATGTTACGATTGTAAGACTATTAGCTAGTTGTTGTACGGTGTTCGCCGTACGTAGCGCTAAGCCGCAGCGCGCGCGCGCCGCCGCCCCGCCGCCGCGCGCGCGCGCTCCTATATTATATAAAAAGGAAAATTATGATAGACTTACTCGTGCGTCCTTGTTGTTTCTTTTTAACGATTACCTAATGATAATTAGTTAATTACGGTTTTAATGATTAATTTTAACCGAAGCACTAAAATATTAAGACGAGAAGCTTGTACGCGATGAAATAATCGATGTGACTATTCGAAGTGCTATCACAGAAAAATATAACACTTAAGGTTTTTCGAAGTAGAAATTATGCATTATTCATATTAGGTATTTTGGGTATATATTAGTTAGTTTTAACTGGTAACATAAGTATGTAGTTTGTAATGTAATGAAAAAATAAACAGTTTGTCGTAGTTTCCTATTATTAAGCTTCTTCTATCTTAATGGTTTAAGTAATACTACTGGTTGAATAATTAAAAAATATTAATATTACCACTGCAAATATTTGAGATATCTTATGATGAAATATATATCTACTTTAAGGACATTATAAAACGTAGATAATTAAAAGAAATCAAAAATTTCAAAATATATCTGGCATTTTTAATGTTCGCCCCCACCCCATAGATTAGTTACCCCTCGGCTAGGGAACTAAGTTATCATAATTTTTGTTTTTATATCGATTCCTTGTTTGCCCGGAGCCGTGAGTTCCATAATAGTCTTACACTACTAATACTAGTAGAGTTTATTCAATGAAACGATACATTCCGGTCCGTTTCAATTAATTATGTTGAATATTACACATTTCACTATAATTTTTATTGTACACAACTATTCTATGCATGCACTAACACAAAAGTCACGCGGTAAAGTATTTGCAATACTAACCCTTTCTTATCTCCCTATCTTTCCTAATCATGAAAAATATTTTTAGTTTCAACTTAAATTCAATCGATACCGTAAAAGCATTGAAAAATTCTTTATTATTTTCTTCAATCTAAATATTGTAATATAATAAATAATCAAAATCGGTTAAAATGTATCATAAAATTTTAAAAATTACTGAAAACGTATCTGAATCGCATAATTCTTGAGATTTTAGTATATAAAATAATTTTTGGCCCCAAAAAAAGTAGTACTAATAATAATCGGCAGAGGGCGATGGAGTAGCGACCGGGAGTCCCAAGTTTGCCAACATGCCAGCGTTGAGTGATGCGATCGGCACGCCGCCACAGGTTCAAAAATATTTCCATTCATGATACGAAAATAGCTTCTAAAGTGATTACTTGTGGCAATATACAAAAAAATATTGCTTCGAATTTCAATTCTTAAAATGGTCGAAATATTAGAATTCGTACCAATAATGGGATAATAAATTGTAGTAAATATATTCGCATCTATTTGAATTTCATTGACGACCTAAAGTTGCCTTTTCATAAATAAATTTCAAAAATTATCTCATTACTGTAGTATTTCGTTGTAATTTAATGCGATACCATCAAAAGTAATGCAATTCAGGTTCCGATGATGTTCTGTCCCGGCATGGTGTCGCCGCAGCCATCGTTTTGTAACATCTCAGACATGTCCGTTGCGGCATCAGGTTCAAATAACTTCTATTTTGTTAGAGCCCATATAAAATCGATATACAGTAGAGCTAGTCAGTTTTTAGTACATTAGTTTTACCATAACAAGTAAAAGAGTTAGATATTTGGGTATAACTCTTGATATTGGTAATTTATACTTTGTGTTGATATCTTAAGATTCATCCGACATTTATATCATCTAAAATGAAGTAAAGTAAATAGCAAATTTAATTACCAATTAAAGTAAAAGCAACCATTAGTTTCTTATTGCGATTCAATAGTTAACGTTTTGTTTTTTCCCACGACAAATCATTTTATTCCATCGTATATTTATTAGTAGCTATTATTCGTAACACTAAGTATAATCTGCCACTATCAGTTAATTCTCTGGTGTGTGGAGAACGGTGCGTGGTGCGGTAAGTGTTTTTATTTACTTATATTTGGAATTATCAAGTAACGTATGAATTGTATTGAGCTTGAAAATGTTGCTGTTTTTTTCTCGGGAAAGATCTTCCGAATATTAACTCTGATATAAATTTAGGTGACGATTACGAATATACGGGCGGTTCCGGAGATGGTTACCAGAAGTCGTCGAAGCGCAGCCACCACGGCACATCCAGCAGCGGCAGCGCGTCTGCGTCATCTTACCATCCCTATCGGCGTTAACGAGTGACTCCTCGCCGCTTATGCTAGCCTGGTACCTGCACTTGCACCTCAGTATGTCTGAATGTCTGTTTAGAACGCAAAACTTAACTATATACATAAAATATTTACACACACACAAACACATTTGACACTTTCCTATACACTAGACTATATATTTGAAATAATTTTAATTTAGTTAAAATTTAAGACAACATACAATCCTAACAGAACAATAATTAAGCTATGTACATAAAACAATTCTAGTTATTATTAACGCTATCTAAGCAGACATATAGGACCGAAGCTTTCATAAAGTTCCATTACAAAGGAGTATTTTTTGATCGATGTACTTGTAAAAAAATCTGTATTTTTACTATAATAATTGCAGGAATTGAGTTAATATAAACTGTTTTAACGGGCTCTAATTTCCGAGAAGTGTCATGAACACTTCGAATTTGTAAAACTGAACAGAGACTTCATTTTAAATTATTCGTTCAAATAAATTTTCATGTACACGAAATTTCGGGAATCGAAATATTAAAATTTAAGAATTGTAATAAAATTTCTGATCGTTGAACCTTTGCATGAATGAACTATTTTTGGAACTAAAACCAATAGAATTGTAAATCAAATGACTAAATACGATTTCTTTTGGGCAAATGTTGTTCACATGACAAGTTCCTCTTATAAAATATATAAATATTTTGTTTAATCTATTAGTTAACTTGGATTTGACTCATACTTTTTTGTATAAATTCATTTTTTCTCAACCATTCCGATGGTTAAACTTTTAGGAATATAAGGCCGTGTATTTTCAAAGTTTGTCTAGATTTTAAGAATGCTTTAAGAATCATGTCCAAACAACTGTTTACTAAGATTGAGTAAATTTACAAAATTCTAAAAGCTCTATATGTAACTTTGTCGTTTGAGCATATTTGTGAGTGTTTTTTCGATACATATTGATGTATATTAGATTAGTTGAAATATTTCACTATAATATAAGATTCAGAAAGCATTTAATGACACCGAAAAAATACATATCATAATCATTATGTACAATTTCCATTTTACTATATGAATATGTGCGCCTGAAAGATTAGTTGATCGTTTCAACAATGCTATTTTGAAGAGTATACGATTTGTTTGACCGAATTGTTCGAACGCGTCGAACCCTCATTAATGTCATTTCTTTTGTATCTCGTTATTTCTTGTTTTCTCACATTGAATCAAAACTCTCAGCATTTCCGTTTGACATCTGTATTTTTGTTTGTACGAATAAAAATACTTATATTTATAAGTTTTATTTAAATTCACATAAGAGACTGGCCTTAAAATTTCCCGAGTAAGATATACTTCGAATTTAGAAATAATTTCTAACTTATGATATACTATAACATAGCGGCGACAGATATGTTTTTATAATAGTATATTTAATTTTTGAGACTTTTTATGATAATACATCGTGTGAATATGTTGAATATAATATATAATAATGTACTAAAATAATGGACAGCGGGTAAGTACAATCAAAAGAAGTAGATCAGAGATCAATGTAATAAATTATATTTTAGCTATAGCATATTGTATAATAGAATAGTTTGTACATTTTAATATTATATTAACATCATTTAAAATTTTAAACATCTAGACATAAATAAATAGGAAAAGAGTTAGAAATTATTCTAGATTAAATCTTAATATTAGCGTCTTAAAATTAAGAGGTCTTTAATATTTAATCCCTCGAAATATTGTTACATACCTGGACCATAGACATAACTTTGAGCCACCTATATTTTAATAGGTTTTAATTATTCCTCCTATTCATAAGTTTTTTTTTTATTTTTATTTTTTTTAATTAATTTAGATTT
>DVWF01000087.1:0-11070 GCA_018234925.1 Junonia litoralis
CGGGCGATGGGGTCGTCACATCCCTACGCCTTTATTCTATTATTATTATTATATAAAATCGAAAAGTATGAACAAAAACATTGTGCAAGTTTTTTTTACAAAGTCATATAAAGTTGGTCACAAATGTTATATAATTTAAAATCACGTACCTAAATACATCACATAGGCAATCTATCACCTTCGACATTATCTTTAGACATAAAAATCTCGAATATTTACCTATATATAAATTAATCGCTCTTATTCACTAACACATAAGGTTCATTGTGTAATAAACACGTAAACCAGTATCAAATATCAAAATAACCTCCAAAATGACAAGGTAAAGGACATCTCATTCAGATAAACTTATCTTATGAACCTCATAGTATTTTTATTACAAGTAACATAGACGCAGGTAGGTACCTACCATAATAATGATAAGACAGTCAAAAATATGGAAAACTACATTTTCCTCACAGTTTCGTCCGCATATTGTATGATTAATATTTTGGAACCTGATGCATGATTGCAAATTAAAGCGCTTGTTGCAATATTTGCTAAAAAAAAAAATAACGCATTACACGCTCTTTTGTGTTTGCCCATTTCTTGATTCAAAACCGTCAAAACGATGAACCAAGTTGTTGTTATGTTGTTATGTTACAGAGCCTATAAGGCTATATAAACCTTATTCGATAAACAGATAATAAATAAAATCGGATTATACGATCAATCCTGAGATTAGCGTTTTGTAACAAATAAAATCTTAACTTTTATGTTTTAGGTACAATGTTTTTAAATAAATTAAATAGTAGACATAAAAAATTATGAGCAATTTACCTATAAAGATTTTAGAGAATAAATGCATTTAAACTGTCTTTTGACTACTATATCATCTCTATACAACACAATCTCATATCTCACAGGATGTAAAGTATGATCAGAATTAGGCTACTCGACTTATTGAGTTATTAATAACATTTAATCGTGGGTAATTGAACGATAGTGTCAAAAAATTAGTAAAAATTAAATGATTAGGAGTTATTAATGAAAATCTCCTTCTCCACAATTTCTCCATTATATTTTTTTATTTAAAAAAAAATCTCGGGCCATTTCTATATCTAATTTCAATTGTATTGTTTATGTTTATTGTTATACAAATAATAAATTAACATTTACCAAGACTCTTACAAACTTTTTTTATTCTCAAAGCTAACACAAACTTACAGTAGGTACAAGACCAAATGCAGTGAAAATTTTTCATTTCACTGTGAAATAAAATAAAAAAGCTTAAATAAAACTTGGCACTCAAACTAGTTATATAAATATTAGATTCTTACTAAGATACAATGGCTGTGGGAAAATAAGTTCAATGTTATTTTGTCCCAAATAAACGACCTTCTTTTGATAACATTTAGAGTCATAATTCTGAGAAAAATTAATAAAAACAATGACTCAGATCTACCTATTGTCCGGAGATTATTGTAATTATACTATCTATTGAAGAATCTCTTGTTATAATTCTCAAGAACTTAATAAGAATCCCAACAAGAACGACCTCCTTACAATCACAATCCTCTTAACTTCAAAAGGAATTTTTGACTAATTTGGTTTCTGATGCCAATTTCTTTTTTCTCAGACTTTTCTAAAAATGATAATAAAGAAAGTTTCTCAAATAATAATACTTTGAACTTAGTTTGTAATTCTTGGTTGTTTTTTCAGAATTTTTTTACCTAGAATTGTTGAAAATTTTTGGTTTATGCTATCATTATCGTTGATGCGAATATTTGATAATCTGTATAAGTTTACAGATAAAAAATGAAAATTGAATCAAAACCATTTGATTTTATAAAATAATGGCTACAAACAAACAATCGCCCATACACTTAATAGTATCACTTGTGCCACGCAAACAGTATAAATAGTACCTACATCCAAGGAATAAACCGGGCGCACCTTTATTTACCAATCTTGGTACTTGAAAAATGAATGTTTTTCTTTATCTGTGACATCCATCACAGATAACACAGAAGTATTGGCAATACAATGCATGAATCAATTTGTAAATAAAATAACGATGACAAAAGTCTGCCGCCTTATAGCGGTAATGAAGCAAGTGTTGAAGTAATCCTCTGATTCATTTATCGTTATCTATGAATCTACGTTTTCATATACAGTCTAATATTGTATGACATAATTGCATAATCCTTGCATACGAAATTATCTTCTATATTGTATGAATGTACTATGCGATAAGGCTCAAAATCCGATGGCTAACTTTCCTCTATTCATTGCGTTCATAGTTGTATGATAAGATAAAAATGTTTACGGGACGGTTAATGAAATTGGACATTCGTTTAGTGATCTCGCTTGGACATTTATCTCATACGTTTTGAGGAAAATATTTTTAAATATTCGTCAAATGTGAAAAAAAGAATCTGTCGATTTTCTCTGATAAGGTTATCAGTAAGTAAACCTATACTGTCATATTGGTTTTGTTTTATCTATTAAAGATGAATGCAGGTGCAAAATTTATCATACATTTATAAATAGACGTATAATATTTAAATAGCAACTTAACATTTGAATCAAAATATTGAAATTGAAACAATATACCTACTATAAAACTCGCGGTTAATTTAGAAGATTTAAAACTTTAAAGCTAATTAATAAAGAAACAAATACCTTTAAAACTACAATCAAAAATTAAAATCGCAACCAAAAAATAATTCTGCCACTGATTAATAAGAAATATTGTTAAGAAATAACTTATTAATTTATCACATTGTATACTGAATAGCTCAGGGTTAAGATGAGTAGGGAGCTCTAGTTAAAGCAAGTAAATCAAAAATGTCGGACAATATTGAAGAATTGTCTAAAAAATACAAGGAAAATGTCTTGGAGGAACACGCAAGGAGTGTCGGTTCGTACAATTTAACTCTAGGTTTTAGTATTATATATTTAGTTTTAAAATTCGAAAAGGTTTTAATTTACGAAAGTGTAAAAAATTTGAAAAATCTATTAATAAAAATAGTATTTTTCTTTCATGAATGTATTTGAAGAACTGAACTGTGTTTCAAGATCTTAAATACTTACTTACGGATACCTGTGACAGAATTTATAATAGTACATTTTTTTACTCGGTTAAAAATCACGCACTGGAAGTCTTAGTACATACTCCAACCTACATCCTATACTCAAACTCAACTCAAAGAATCAATGAAACCAAAGAAAAATATACTCAACCATTGAGTTTATAGTAATATCATTAACGCTTTTAACCTTCTCATTAAACTTAAGAGGAGGTCTTTGCTCAATTTGTCCAGGCCGATGTTCCCTGTATTTAGTGCCTTTTTATTTTATAGTAATATCTATATTGTTCTTTTCCAGGGTTGTTTACAATCCCCGAGTACCCTGAGTTCGAAGCGCCGCGCGGCATGTGGTCGACGGCGCTCGACGTCATCGTGACGACGTTGCGCTACCTCGCTCCAGCCACTCTGCTGACGCTCTTCTGGGGACAACAGAGCTTCCTCTTCAAGCTATTGAAATATATCAACTCTGCTTTTAGAGCTTGTGAGTATTTACATAATTATATGACACTAGCTGCTGCCGTCATCAGCATCCGCGCCTCATGATTCAATCGCAATTTCATTCGCATTCAATCATTAGATTGTACGTTATTCTCGCGGAAACTTTGGATTTTTGGGATATAATTTATCTTATATTCTAATCCAAAGTATTAGCCACTATCATGTAAACTGTAGGTCAAATCAGTTGAATGCCGTGGCAACAAATATCCTAACATCTAAACTTACAACCTTTCGAAAAGTAGCAGTAATACAATATAATACATTACAAATATTCTTTATTGTACACCAAGAGGAAACATACAGATATACAAAACACAGAGAAAAGAAAATGTACAAAAGGCGGTCTTATCGCTCAAGCAGCGATCTCTTACAGACAACCTTTGGGCACATGACATGAGGTTATATACAGTAATATATAATGAAGACTAAAAAAGTTTTAAAAAGTTCTGCTACATCTTTATTTAGATTTATTTTTCGAGATAAATTAATTGAAAGTAAAAAAAAAAATAATTGGCGCTATATAAGATGGAAAATGTAAAACAAAAAAATATACGTGATTTTGAAATAGGGAAATGAAGAGAACAAAATCCCTCGTATATATGTATTAAGCTTTCTACGCATAATTACATATGTACCTATTTCATACCCGTACGTATTTAGAGGATGTTTACACTTACTTATATTATACCTAAGCCGTAAGCGGGTTGGAATTGTTTCATAAGCCAAATACATAATCACCAAGTAAATAATCTCATACATGACTAATTAGATCTTAATACACGTTGCGTAATTTATGACGCTTATTATTCGTAATCTGATACATCCGGTGAAACATAACTCAGTGTAACAATAGGACAAGAGGTGGATTTCACTTAAAATAGAAAACTAAAATTATGATGTTTATTTTACTGCGTCTAATTGTAATTATTCATTATTATTGTTATCGATATCCTATCGCCAATTTTTGTGCCCAACTGCTATTTCCCACTTCTAGAAAAGTGACCTACTGAACAAATCTATAATTTCTAAGTTGCTCTGCATCTATTATTAAAATTCATTTTTTTAATACGTCAAAATACAGATGCGATTTATTCAATTAACAATTATATGAACCATTGTGCATAAAGAAGATGATAAATAGTATAATAGGAAAAAAGTACTTTTTCTAAGGGATTTTTGACTTTTGCAGTGTATCCAAAAAGAACAGTGCATTTGCATAACTTCTTTACATAATTCTTGCCCATTTGTTCACTATATCACATTTACTTAACTCTTAAGTAAATGTTCCTACTCTTGTATCACTATTAGATACTTACCAAACTTTTTTTAATTATTTCAGTGATATTTTCGAACGAGGAGCAAAAGCAGTCTATACTACAATGGCTGGCAGAGGCTGGACCGGTAAGAGTGGACAGTCTGGAGGTAGTGTGGAGGCACGGTTGGATAGTCTGTGGGGTCTTGGATTCAGCCCTACCAGGCGCGTGCGCAGGCCATCCGCCGACGAAACTCTCCTTGAAACACGCGCAGGCGATCGCCGACCATTACCTTGGTGTTGAACCGGTAAGTCATTAAACTAATCATGGAATTTAATTTACAATTGAAAATATTTGAAGCTTAGATAGGTACATAGAAATCTAAAAGTTTAACGGGATTAGGTTTATCATAACAACAATATTAAAACATGATGACTTGTTTTATTTGGACTGGTTATACTACTACTACTAGGTATAGAAAGGAAATCAAAATCATCATTTCAAATTTATTCATATTTTATGTAATGTTTTTTCATTATTTTTTTATGATTTTTTTATTATAACAAGTATTTTTTTATTATAACAATTACGCGATTTTTTTATTATAACAAGTATTTTATTTTGGTTTCAGGCATTTACGAGACAAGAGTTAGAAGCAAACGATTCCATAAGTAAACATCAAGAATGGAAACTTATAAGTTACTTGGACAGCATTCGACTAGCTTTATCAAAACTTACGCCACCAACTCCCAAACCAACGACACAAAATACACAAAGAGCTTCTGCAGAAATGACTCACTTTACTTTAAACTACATCGCTCGGGGATCAGGACTGACAGCGGCTCAAGTGAACAACAAAGTTTATTTTAAAATATATCCCACAGCCCAACAATCTCTAGATCCTGGAGAAATAACTATACTGATAAATGGCCCTAAAGAAACGTACGGGATGACTACAATCCCACCGATATTGGGCAAAGCTCAGGTGATAAGACAAAATTTATTAGGGCTGCAATCGAAATCTAATTATACTGATAAAGCTCTTCCTATAACGCAAGGTACGACATACTTACGAACTTATGGAAAAAACGATATGAACAAAACATTCCATATTCCGAAAACTAAATACGATATAGACATCGAAACCGAATTAAAGCAAGATCATGCCAAGATTGGTTATGTAGCGAACTTAGAAGGCAAATACGAAATTTCAATTACTAATAGAGGACAAAATATTGTTGGTTCACCATTCACCGTTACTGCTTCGAAAAATATTGTTGGTATACTAGAAAGAGATAGTTTTTGTCTCGAAGATGGTGAAGAAATTGATATTGTTGATGTCAAAACCGACAGAAAAGTAGTATTACGAATTGTAGATTTTGTGACAGAAAAAATGCTGCTAAGGGAAAACGGCACATTAGAAAAAATAAGTGAAGAAGAAGCAAAATATTTAATGGAAAATGACAACATTGAAAAAATAAATGACGAAGTACTTATTAGTTCTCGCAAAACAAAGCTTGAAGAAATGGTGAAAAGCAATTTGAAATCAAAAAAGTTTTATGACTCAGCGAATAAAATTTTGGCAGTTAACCGTGTGAGCAATGTACTGAAAGATATAAGAAATAAACAAAAACTGGCTGCAAAGAATGATGTTTGTAAGAAACCCGTAAATAAACAAGACATTCCAGATATTGTTAATTCGACATTTAATGATGAACAAACTAAACCTAATAGATTAGAAAAACGAGATAGAATCATCGTTCCCGAAAATATTTCTGTCTCTCTGTTCACTGAAAAACCTAAGACCTTAGACAATAACAACGAGACACCAATATATAGCAGTATCCTTCACGGTGAATGCATAAATAATAACAATATATACACATGTGATCCATTTGAAGATGATAATGTATCCGTAGGCACTGTTCAATCTACAAACAACCCATTTTTAAGTGATACGTTAAATGAAGATTTTGAAATAGAAAAGAAATTTGGTTCCTTCATAAAGAACGAGTACGAATCAAATAACTCCCAAAATGAAGAAACAGCTAAAGCAAATATGAAAATGTTGAGTCAAAATCAAAATGAAGAGCCCAGTGAGGCAACAAATCCATTTCTTGATATTATTGAAATGGAACGACCCAAAACGCCTGTTTATAGAATTATCACTGGCGAAGTCACAGACCGTGAAGATTCTGTTTATATCGATGAAGGGAAAGAAATTTCCAACGAAATTTTTAATAACCCTTTCATCGATCAAGAACAAGATCAGTTCGATTCATATCAAGAAAAACCTGATTTCATAATTGGAGCTCCTGTTTCTTTACCACCTTTAATTAATTTAAATTCAAATACTTCGGTAAATAACAACGTTACTGAAATCACAAAGAACAAAAATAAGTCGAAGGAACATTATAACTATGAAGCCCATATTACTGATTCATCAACAGTGCCTATTATATCGGTAGATACAGATAAATCTTCAAATAATTCCAATTATTACAATAGCTTTGATTCAAACTTAACAGAAGATATAAATATTACTCCCAACAGCAGCCCAACACCTTCTAATGTAAGCAGTCAAATGCTAACAAGTAGAGAAATGTCACCAAAAAAAGATACGTGGGATTCAGCATATGTCAGTATAGATGACAGTCATTGCACAGAAAATAGTGAGTTTAACACCGAGATATTAAATAAAAAATCACAACTTCCAAAGGAACATTCAAAATGGGGTTCCACAGAAAAAGAGCAATGGCTTACTCGTCAAGAACTAAGAGATGTTACGAACGCTAACGACGAAATTAAAAATTACAAATGTGAGAAAAGATCGGAATTTATGCCAATAATTGAAGAAAACGAAAAAACTTTTTCAAATAGCATGAAGGATAAGACTGCGAAAAGCGATCCAGTGGCAGTGGCATTTGCCGAACTAGATGATTTATACGACGACTGTTTTAAGAATTCTGAAATAAGTTCAGAGACGACGACCCAAGAATGTCAATTACAGAACTTGGGAATTGATTATACCTTAGAAAGAAACGATACCCATGTCGATTCTGCGTCTGATTTAAGAACAGATGTGAAAAGACAAACGAAAATATTAGAAGGAAAGATTTCTGAGATTCAGGCAGCCGTCACTGAATCCATTTCAGCAAGTCGAAACCTTCATGCTAAGGAAATACGATATTATAATGAAGAAAATAATAATGACAATATCGATCACATGCAATTTGGTGATTCAAAATATACAAACATAGTGTTAGAAAAGAAAAAATATTGGGACGAAAAGATACGGCAAATCGAGGCCGCCAAATCTGAAGAAATGAAGTCTCAACAACATAAAAGGCGACTAACATCTAAACATTTGCGCCGTAATGATTCTTTATCAAAAAGGCGAGGGAAAAAAATCGTTCAAAATTTCTTAAACACAAGTCAAGATGAAAATTATACATTTAAAAAATCGGTTGAGGAGATAGAATTTAACAAAGCGCAAAATGATTTTGACCGAACTGAAAAAGAAAAAACAGGCTTAGATAACAACTCAGACACATACAAAAACCAATCCATGTCTTGTTTCGGTAAAAAGTCTTCTACTGGGACAGAAAGATCGACAACCGACGCCTTCAAACAAATAAAAGTAAGTAGTGTCGATTTCGTAGATACGGATAATGAAAATGACGAACCAAAATTAAACTTACATCTTAAACAAGAATTATCAGAAAAAGTCTTTCAAGCATTCGAAACAAGTCCAAAGAGATTTTTCGGTACATCTCGAAAACAAATTTTAAATAAAATCGACACTTTTTTAGGATTACCGGATAATGAAAATGAGACGAAAAAAATCACCAGAGACATAAATCACGAAACTGGTCTCGTTTCTAGTCGAATTTCCTTATTCCATAACATATCACAAACAGAAGAGTTACCTTGGTCACGTAGAAAATGTAAATCAATGTATAATATCAGTCAGCAAGAAAGCGAGAAATCCACTAATTTAGATGCTAAACCATCCATGATACGAGATTCCAGAAACATTGCGGAAAGAGAAGCAAAAGTGATTAGTAGTTCATGTGAAGAACCGAATACAAGAATTGATGAATCAAAAAGTAAAAACGTAATTCCATTAAAAGAAAAGAGAGCTAGAATGATACATACTAAGTTCAATAAGAGTTTCGACGAAACTTTATACACACCTACGAATTATTTCGAAGTCTCGAATGATTACGTTAAAAGAACTATAAAAGATTTTAATAAACAAAACAATTTACATAATAATTCATCACCATCCAAACTCAAATCAATCAGCAAATCTGAAATGGATATATTCAACAAATCAACAGCGACAACAGAAGAAATCTTAGAAAAACATAAATCCTACGAAGAATTACCGAAAATATCCGTAAAAAATTTCATATCTCTTTACGAAGATGTTTCTAAAGTCTCTAAAACAATGATTCCAATAAAAAGTAGTAGTAGAACAAATTTAGGGTCTCCACATAGTCAGCCAGTCCCGAGTTCAATTCATGGTAAATATTAGATACTTTTGCATTCGCTTTTAATTTAGTTATAGTTATAATTTAGTTTAACTAATAGTGCGCTTGCTTTGATTCACCTTTAGCTTTAATCGCTATTAAAATAATGGAATATTTCATACATTTGAAGTCATTTATAAAAGAATTTATCTAGAAGCGCTTGTTTATAAAAAAAAAAGTATATGTGTATATAAAATAAATATTTTAAGAGTACTCTTTTTGCAGGAACTGCAATTAAATCAACTACTTCGCCTGAAACACCATTACCCTTAGAAAACACCCCGACTGAAGAATTTATCTCACTTAGTAAACGTAAACAAATGTTAGAAACTAAGACTTATGAGTATAGTAGTAACGAAGTTAAAAAGACAGCTAAAACTTTAGACGTAGATATGAGTCCAAAACAGGAGAAAATCACAAACTATGATCTATCAGATATTGAACTAGAAATTATTGAAAAAGATTCCGAAAAATCTGCAGAAATACCAATTGAGAAAGAACCTCCTCATTTGGAATATAAAAATCGATTTACAATGGCAAAGAAATTTTTTCAGTCACTAGAAGAACTAAGAGAAGTCAAAAAACCAATGAAGTTAAATAAAACGGAATCATTGATGAGCAGTCTATCTACTGAATCTCTAGAAGAAACCAAGCGACCAAGAAAAAGGAGCAACATTAAAAAATCACGTTCTATGCCATCATCGGAAATTTCAAAGATCTGGAACCAAATGCAAGAGACAGAAGATGAAGGTAAGAAATTAGTGAAAATATCAGAGAAGTTTAATGTGGACGATTTATTCGAGGACGTTATGGAAGGCAGATTAAGTCGCCAAGGTAGTTTGAGAGGTATACCACATAAGAAGGCAGTTCTCGAGACATTTCGATCTATGGAAAATTTAAGCGATAATAAACTCAATTCCTATGATATGGCAGTGTCACAATTGAACGATTTTGCCGAAGAAAACAGAATAAAAAACGCTCAGACGTATTTAAGCGAATACCCTTATCTGCCTACGACTGATCCGTCCAAATACCACTCAAGATTAGATACCAGTGCATCTGGACTAATCACGTTTAAAGAATTGAAGAAAATTCCTAGAAGAAACAGTGTCCCTGATTTAAGATTAAATCCTAGTTTTACTGCTGATTTATGAAACGTTTCAAATGGTTTTTTTTTAACTATTTTTTCTGCAAAGGTCTTGATTGCTTAGAAAATAGCAGTATTTTTATGTACCTTATATAGTTATATTTTTGCTAAATCGAATCATAAAATAGAATAACTAACATCCTTCATTATCATCAACGACATTTTGAATATAATTCATACTAACATTGTAATTTAGGATGTACAATTTCTTGTACAGATTTTGAATCTTATTATAATTTGTAAGGAGATATTTTAATTATTTATTAAACAATAAAGTCTTTATTGAATAATAAAACTATTTTTAACTAACCCATCTCATCTACATTCTGACTACGTATTTCTAAAATAAAATGTCGAGCCACGCGCATTAAGGGTTCCGTAGTTTCCCTCATAATATAATACATTGAATAACCTTAACAATTTTCAATGAAATTTGGGCGACATTATATTTTTACTTTGATCGACTATATCTTAATAACTATAAAAGCCTAGATAGCCGTGACAATTTTCCTTTTAAATTCATTATATGTACTATTATCATGAATTTTTTCATATTTTTAGAAGCA
>DVWF01000088.1:0-11068 GCA_018234925.1 Junonia litoralis
GTACCTAATACTAAACGTGCGCTCCTTCAATTATAGGATCATGGTTTGTAAATTCACAAGATTTTTGAACTAAATTTATCGACACAAACGAGTCGGAAGGACCATAGTATATAACTAGTATAAATATAAACCTATACTTTATTGGAGTTATGGCATTCAACAGTAATTCCTGGAAAAGCTTTCAGCTTGTAGGCACTGACGGTACTGAAGACTGATCGACTTTGATCAAAAAGCATGAACACTATTACTGGCACATTTCATTTTATCCTGTACTAGAACCTACTTCAAAGACTTTTTGCTACCTCGTTTAAATAATATTCGAGAATTTTAAATTTTTAATAAAAATAAGTATCTATTCATATGATTTTTATTAATATTATAACAATTTCAATTTTTGTTCAAAATAATTTTTATTTTAAAATGCTGTTTATAAACGATCCAGTATAAAATTACAGCTAATTAACTAATACCTACTTGCGGCTGCCTTGTGGTCGAGACGACACGAAATAATACTGAAATTAGAAATCTCAACATATTTCAACATTAAATTATGAAATACAGAAAACTATGGCAATAAAAATACTTCTGTTAACCTAGTTATACCTACCTCTACTTTTAATTTAAATATCAGTTTCTCAGTAAATGAAGATTTAAAATTTCAAATAATATTTCTCGGAAATCAAAGGATTTTAATATTAATCTCAATCTTAATTCACAGATTTAAATTTTCTTGAAAGTAAAATGCTTAGTAAAGTTATTCTTAAATTATTGCAAAAGTATTATAGACGGACAGATAAACCACGTCTCATTATTAATTTTTCCATTTTTGTCGAAGTTACGACAACCTAAAAAAGATTACCATAATATAATTATAATATTTTGCATAAAATGAAAAGACGAATTTCTAAGAAGACAGCATAATTAAATTATGAGGAAAGATTCGTCAATTGGACAAAGTAATTGAATTTTAACATGAGCCGTGTCCATTTAGCAGACTTGTCCCAAAATGAAATTGCAAAATTAGAACTACACGAATATTACAGTCCGAGATGTATTAACTTTGACAGCAGGGATGAATATTCTAATTCAACATTTAATTTTTTCGTTGGTCAATTTTAATTTATTTTTGAATATTAAACATATAATAACCAGGAACTGTAAAGTGTGATAATTGGAAGTACATATTGTATAAGTATAAACTTTTATTTTGTTTATTAATTTATACTAGATGATGTCCGCACGGACGTCTTACGTTTTCTTAGTTCTTTTTTTTGTTTTTGCCGCAGAATCCTAATCCAGTTCCTGAAATATAAATATATCCTCCTCACTCCTTCTAACATAAGTATAGGTCCAGTGAAAGTTTCGTCTTAATGGGTCTAGCATTTTACTAATCAGCTGCTATTTTAACAAAAGATGCAGTAATTTAATTTGTAGGGTAGAATGTATTAATTTATGGTTATAATCTAGTAAGAAACTATCGCGACGCCTTTCATTGCGATTCGTTAATAAAGATAATGAAATACTCAAATAACGACAAATAAATAAAAAGGAGCACGTAAATTTCTTCAAAAGACTAGCTTGTATAAAGACTAGAATCTAGCATCCATACACACATACATAAAAATAATAAGCTAAGAAAGATTACTCAATACTTAAAAGATCTATTTAACAGGTTGGATGCTATGTAATAGTAAAAGTCCTTCACAAAACAAAGCCCAGATTTCCAGGTCACTAAATTATTCGCGAAAAGTGCAGATTTTATATTTAACCTTCATTTCCGTTCTGAAAGCGAAGTAGAAACTGGAATTATTAAATTTATTCTGTGGAAAAAAATGCAGACTGAAGTTTATAGTACACAAGTTTTTCCCGCAACTTCGTTCAAGAGGAATTCGCAATCGAAATAATATATTTCATCTCTACCTATATTTTAAACTTTTGTTTTGCTATTATGGTCTAACAATAAGCGCCGGGATTAGACAAATATTCCCTCATCTGTTAGTTAGATGAAACAACTTTTAATGAGCTGATTATTTTTAATATCAAAATTGTTTCATCCGACGAAAAGCGAGGTAAACACTACATAAATAAACTTCAACAATAGCAAAATAATAAATACCAATGCACTATTTCACTATCACACCATGAGACAGAAATTTTCAGAAATATTTCAGAAGACTAATCTGTTATACTTACTTATAAATAAATATATTTTGTGAGATACTTATTTTTTACCGACGGAATGTTGTTAATTAAAAATAATAAGATTAAAGTTTAAAATAATTATGAATATGAATAAATATAATACATACTTTGAAGTAAAGAATGGAAGGAGAAATCATATTTAAAGTTTTCCCGATGTTTGAAAGGAATCGTGCTGCAATAAACAATATTGTTCGAGAGATCCCTGTAGTTCCTGATAACAAGTGAAACTACTTCAAGAATTTTCGTCTATTTACACAAATCACTTCAAAGTTTTAGTTGTTTCTGAGTATATAATAAATATTACAATTGGTGCCGTCCTAGGCCCAAATTCGTAGGCCGCCCAATTTTTTAAAAGAACTCGTCACACTACTGTCCCTATCCATCGATATAAATTTTGTCGCCCTAGAAAAACAAGTTTCGCCACCCTTCAAATTGGTGCTATGGGTATATCCGCCACTGATTCTAGGACTTTTTGGTGAACTTCGTATAACCCACATAAAGTAAAATAAAAAAATAAAAATCAAATTACTTTAAGTTCTATATTAAATATTTATATGTAATATAAATTATAATTTATTATTAATTTATTATGGATAATTTTATTTAACGTCTTTGTTTAAACACTAAGACTATTAAAATCTGATAGACAAACCAATGCAATTTATCTTCGATTCAGATGAAGCGACCCAAGCACTCAATGCACGCCTTAATCCGATTTCCGTCCATTAAATCAACCTCCAGCATTTCCAAACGCTTAGACCTTAGTTGTTACTTTAAGTTACCTAAAGACAATGCATTCGGCAGAATATTCTCTTATTTTCCAGAATAAAATTATACAAAAGAGTTTAGAAAAACAATCATCCCACCTTCCAAACATTTTTCTCAGATTTTTCTGGGGTCTAATTTTATTCTAATCTGCGTTTATAAAAGCAATACTAAAATTGTATGTTTCTTGCATAAATAATATGATTAGCACGTGTACATACACATGGTCCTATCATAACTACGTAAAATGTTGTTAATATTAATTATAGATTGGACTCAATAACAGACGGCATCATTACTGATAACGAAACAGGAAGCAGTAGTTGTTTGCATAATATTTACTGAACTTTGATCCTAAACGAACATTGATTTATTTAGGTGCGTCTAGTAAAATTTAATATAACAACATAAATACTAAGATTAGTATTAATTAATTAATTAGTATTAATATTAGAGAACATTATTGACAGATGTTTTTATTCTTTTAATTAAATTTCTAAAAACTTAAAGAGGTTTAAGTAATTACAATTAACTAAAACTTGTTGAAAAGCTGTCAAATTAAAGCAAAGCAGCCGTAACTAAAAAGGTTTCATGGTCGTATATCGATCACAGGGTAACCTCACATAAACGTCCTTCCTTTAGATAAAGTTTACTTTGCTCTCCAATCAAAGAATAGAAGAAGAGCCTTTTAGCTCAGTCCAAAGTTCCAGTCCTTACTTTTTTTTCTCCATTAATATTATGTCAATAAGTTCATCTACAAAAGATGGATCAGTGAATGGTGAATTATGTTTGATGTCCTGAAATTCAATAGAAGCTTTCTAGAAGAAGTAGAGGAATAACGTCTAACTGTTAAATCAGTACAGCCTAAAATACTGCTGAAATATATTTAATAAAATCGAACCCAGACATCCTAGCTAGCTACATTTTCCAAGTGAATTTTGCAGAGTTTCCGTCTAGTTGGTTTTCCGATCGAAATTGGATACAGTGAATCATGTTAGCTTTTCAGGACCTAAATCAAATGTAGCGCTGACACTACCAATATATTTAATAAAAAGGTAATAGAACCATGAACGTGGTTAATAATTATGTTTTAACCTTATAGATACAATGAATTTTCACATTTATGGTTATCAATCCAATTTCGACCCAGAAGGACCCAGTCAGCTGAAAATATGATAAGGTTTATTTCTTCCTTTTTAGTTTAAAGAAAAATTGCATTGAGAATTGCGTTTCACAGAAGACGCAATTTTTTATCTGTAGAGAGTATTCGTGGAATGTATTAAGTAGAAGTTTAATTTTAAGTTTGTGGGTCGCCCCCTTGCCCCTCGACCGCTACCTTGAAAAAAACGATTCTTCTTTCATCTTGAAAGAAAACGATTCGATCTTGCATAACGATTTTATCTATATTAACTAGAAACCCTACAAAAAAGATGATAAGACAGTTTTTGTAGCAAATTGAATGATCTAAATCTAATTCTAGTTAAGAAATATTTAACAAATGTCACATTTTTGTTTGTATTTCTTTCTTTTTTATGATTAAAATGATATTGGTATAAATTATTATTTTAACTAATTTTATGTGTTGCACCTCTACCACTACCTCAAATTTCTTATGTTCATAAATACCCAATCCCAAACCGATTGCCTAGAAGAGGTCGCGATATTAGCGATAAGATCATCGATTGTTTACTCTCAGATCTTGTGATTTTATTGCTTTTTATTTCTGTTTTTAGTTCTCTATTTCATTCATTCGTCCAAGAACTGAAGTAACTGAACGACATTACTCAATGCATCGCAAAGCTGAAGTGGCTTTAGAATGGGCCGTATGTATGTAGCTCGGAAAATCGATGTACTTGTACGCTTGGAGACCCATAGAATAAGAGCTTAGTGTCTCTACTTAACATCAAGTGTCTCTTTGTCTGTCTCACTCTGAATAAATTACTAGTAACCATCCAATAATATAAGGTCACTAAAGTTATTATATTTCATACTGTTTTATTATTTATTACACTTCTCTTAAACGTTCAAGGTATAATTTAAGTAGGTATTGTATCATTATTTCGTTATTATTAACAATTGAATTAATTAACAATGCAACAAGTACATATTGGGATATATAACCTAACTATTACATAGGTTAGCAACCAGCTGACTGATCACCTGATGATAAGTGAATACTGCTGCCCATGGACATTTGCAATACCAGAGGAGCTACAAAATTCGTTGCCGGCCTTTTAAATAAGATCCATAATGTTATGATGTATGTAGTGTTGAAAGCATCTTGCACTTAAATAAGTGCCTAAGAAATTTTATGTTGAGTTTTTCATTATTTGTAAAAGTTGTAAAGGAAAAAAGGTTATTAAAGTTCCGTTAGGGAAGGAAAAGATTCATAATATTTATCAGAAGCTGTAAAAAGCTGGAAGCTGGAAACAAACATCCAACTATGTATCTTTGTCTTTATGCAGTTAATGCTCAATATCGGAATGGAGATGTGGTACTTCCCAGATTAACACATAATGTTATTTATCCTGTAGGGGAAACCATCGGGTGCTATTTGTGGCGAAACAACTTTTCTTTGATTTACACAAACATAAACTTACTTGAACCAACTTTCCTAACATGGTATGTTCTCTGTTTACCAAAATAACAAGAAAATATTTAACGAATAAGATGATTGTTTTAATATGAAACACATTTTCATCATCAATGTACCCTGCCACTAATATGAAAGGGATTTCAAGGGAACAGTGAATAGGTAGTTTCAAGCACGTACCATCTAGACCATTGCTTACCATCAGGTTCGATTGACAAGTGCTGGCTTAATTACCATAAAAAAATTTAAAAAAAAATTGCTATACCTAGGTACCTAAAATTAAATTTTTTATTTTTTAAATGTAATTAAACAACTAAAAACATCTAAGTATATACATAAATGAATGCTGTTTTAAAAACTAAACGGATGCAATGCCATTTGTATCTTATTATTTTGTGACAAAATTTAAAATAATTATTCAATTTTTTACTTCTGAATATAATTAAAAACTCTATTCTAAATAAATATTCAGAAGTCTTAACGTTCGTTTAAAAAGAATCAAGTCACAAGTGATAAATAATTAAATAAAGTCTTATTATATTTTTGTTAGATTTAACAATAAGTTTCATAATCATTTATTTAAAACTATTTAAAATTCTAACACGTCATAATGTCACGATTTATTTAACAGTAGCATTATATACTGTTGTATCTTTGTACCTGTGTTTTACATACTTACATGTGTATGTAAATGAAGTGTACGTTTTAGGTGTCCTAAGTGACCAAAAAGGTATCAGTTAAAAAGGGTCCGCGTAAAAATGTTCCGACACTGGCGCTGGCGTTCCTGTTGCAAAAAAATACCTAACTTTTATTTTGTAAGGGTCGTTTTCTTTAGCACCTATCGGTCATTTCATGGGGCATGTCATCCTTAGTCATCGGCCACTTCATTTTATAAATTTTACAGACTAAATATTTAATCAAGGTAGATTAATTATAATTCTAATATTTTATGTGTAGCCACTAATTAATCGTTTACTTTCTCTTATTTCATTATCAGTCAGGCACCAACACACATAAAACGTAAACGAATATGAATATGTATGTACCTAAATTGAATGTATGTACCTAAATACCATGAAATACCTAAATTAAAGCACGAATTTAATCAACCTTACTATAAAAACGCCCTTGTACGTTAGAACAAATTCAATTGATTTCGACAAAAATTGGGTAGACGAGTATTATTTTTCTAATATCCTTTCTATTAGGATAGGGTTTGCACGTGACCAAAATGTGAGAAAAAAAGGATAATGTATAGATAGCCTTATCACAATATGAAATTATTATAAAATCGATTTTTTTTATTTACAACGACTACATCTGCTTTTATTTTTATTGTTAATAAACATCGAAATCTCTCAATGAGCAAAGAAATTGCTCACAACGCGTTGTGGACACAGTGAAATATCTATGTACATATTTCGCGTTATGGGTCATCGCGAAATTCGTGTTATGGGTCATTTAAAAACGACCACGACGCGTTGCGGAAATCTTAAAATTCGTGTCGTCGCGTCGATGACATGCTATTTAACTATATAACAAGAGATAGGTTTTGACTTGTCATGGATTAGGCTAAGGGCGGACGAGTCCACTCGCAACTGTCCCCTCTCCTTAGCGGACCACACGTTACCCTCACGTTCTTCCGCGAGGATGATGGGCCAGCAATAAGCCGCCCACCCATGGCCGTATCTTGGGTTCAAGCCATCCCCAACCATTATATTTCATCATAAAATAATTATTTAAAAATTTGTTAATACCCAGCTTTCCTTTCGGACATAGTGAAATTAATGTTGTCCCCTTGGCCAAGCAATATTAGTAACAACGCCGCTTCTGCTTTATTACCTCGATTGACGTCATGTAAACTTCGTTTATATCAATAATATGACGCACTTGCTTAAAGACTAGTTCTTAAGTTTAACAAGCACATTTTAATGATCTCTCATAAGTTTAAACATCAAAGAAAACAGCATTAATATAAGTGGGGATTACCCTTTTTTGTTTTCTTTACAAAATTAGTAGATAACCTAATGGATTATTTTTAATAAACGATAAAACATAGCGCTTTAAAAGATAAAAAAAAAGAAAAAGGTTTGTGATAAACATCCATTATAAGAAAACAACATTATAAGAAAACTGTTGTGGGCGGGCATCGAACCTGTGATAAATAACCGACAGGATATTACAATTTAATCAGTAGAAAATTAAATACATTTCTAATATTATGACGTTTTCCGAGACGTACAAGTTTACCCGTGATATTGAATATGTCCATGTGCTAATCGATGATGTTTTAATTATCTTAATTAATTGGTCGAGTTGACTATAGGCATACAAGAAAATTTATTATCTTTTTTATCAAAGATTATGAAAAATCTATTTATATTGATTTTAATAAATCGACGTATTGAAGGTCAAGAATTTTGTATTGAACCATGTTTTGAACGCGTTGAACCTACGAGTGACTAAAAAATATACCTGTCGTAGGTATAATTTTTTGCTTTTAACAGTATTTTAAATACCAAGGTAAGTAAGTATTCATTACAAAATGACATTACCTATATTTAATTTATGAGCCCTAAGTGAGCAATAAAGGCAATACAAACTCGTGGCTAAGTTGCTAGGATTATAGACAATAGTAACTTGAAGCTTATCACCTATGCAAAAACTATATCATCATGTTTTACGTCATTTTTACTTTAACGGTTTATTTTTGCACTAAAACACCATGTAGTATACCAATAGTTTTGTGTAATTTTTAATTGGCAACATTCAAACCATATCTTGATTTTAAGTTTTACCTAAGTAGGCAGTAATTCGGCATTATCTCGGTCGGAGAAAATGGATAAATGTAATGTAAGAAATACTTCCCAGGAAGCAGGATTCCGATCCCCGTGGTTTCTCTTTCATTTTTAGTTACTACTTGCTTAGTATTAGTACGTTATTCCTATGAATTCTTGAGCGATACTTTACAACCTTTAACAATCCTTTATGTACAGAATTTTATAAATGATAGTCCGCTAATAAAATCATCATCATCTATAGGTCTGTACATAAAGGAAAGAAAGGATAACTATTTACGTCTTAAAACAAACAATCCTTCAGCTTTATATAAAAGCGTAATATTTTATTTATTTAAAAAAATCGCTTAACATCACATTCGTCCTGACAATGAAATGTACATTTAATTTAGAACTCTGCGATATTTTAAAAAATAACGCTACGTTTGAAAATGAATGCGTTTGCAAATATTTGAAATGTGGAGGCGACATGTTGTAACCCAATTAGTTTGTATGCCGAGTTTCGGTTGCTAACTAAAAATTGCAACAATTTTGACGCAATCTAAAAAAACTTTTTACGCTGTAGGTATATCAGCTTTTGTTTGAATTAATTAATTGTTTCCAAACTAAACTTTAGTTATTTAATATGTAATATTCAACAGTGACTACTACTGGCCAATGACAATATTTAAATTTTTGATATCACATTTGGCTATATTGGCTATAAGTACCTTAAGAACAATAAATTCCACAAATATTATAGGTATATAATTTTTACCTATAATTCCTATTACAATATAAACTGTAATGGAAATATGGCCAACGGCCAATACAAATTAAGAGGTAATATTTGTCGTTATGTAATTTATAAACGGAAAACTAAAAATAAGTTACGGAAGTTCTTAAGAAATAATTCTATTATTATTCTATTTAGAATATTCCCATACGAAATATTTCGGTTTTTTGTAAAATAATCAAGCTCTTACGAGAAAATTTCTATGAATATTATTTCCCCAGTAATATTAATTTAATACTTTTTACCGAATTTTAAATGATGGTGTAAAATAATTTCAAATTAAATCTTTATTTAGTCAAATACCTACACATGATTATTCTTCAGTGCAATTAGAACATTCTGTGACATGCTCTACCGTGGGAAAGCGAATGGTATTATCGTAGCAACAAACTAAATCTCGTTTATAGCACGCTCTTGATATATACAGCATTTTCTTCTCAACACATTGAGCTCTTCGGATACACTGGCCTTGTTTAGCTTCGCAAGATGGGTCTATAAACAGTAACACAAATTGTAAGAAAATATAAACTATACTAGATAGTTTTTTTTAACGAAGAATGTTCTAGGCGAGGGTCAGTTGAGTTCAAACTACGGATTATATTGGATTTCCATTTCGACGAAATAACATGTTAAGATAAGACTTGTTACTACATAACAAAAAGTATAGGCATCTCAACAATATTGCTTTAAACTGAGGTACAGTAAACAAAAATAGCTATTATAAAATTAATATTTTATAGACGAACTAGCTGACCCAGCAGACTTCGTATTGCCTCAGTTTAGAAAGTTTGTATGGGAACTATAAAAGGGCTGTTTTTAGAGGTTTCTCGACAATTATTTGAATTTTTCTCACTTTTTAAACCTTCCCTAGAACTCCACGAACATTTCAAGATCAAGGTAATATAAATCCGTTCAGCCATTCTTGAGTTTTAGCGAGACTAACGAACAGCAATACATTTTTATATATAGAGATAAACGTATAAGTATTTTAAAGAAAAACGCACGTATTCCAACTGCGAAGAACAACTCCTTCCCCTTTTCACTTAACGAAGTATAAACATGATGTCTGAAGAGCTCAGGATACGTATACGCCTTGTTGGTTGTGTTTTTATTTTTCGCATCGGATAAACAAAGGAGATAAATTGCGATCAAGAACAACACTTTTTTCGACATCTCCCAAAAATAACAAACTTTTAATAGCCTGCTGTAAAACGATCATTAACTCGCGCAAGGCGGAAAATAGTTTCAAGAATAATTAATACTCGTTTAATTGAAATTGAAACGGGTCATTAGTTTAAAGTTGACGTAAAAATTTTAGTGCCATTAAGACTTTATTAAGCCTTCTGATGCTGATTCTTATGTATCATACTTAAACACAAACACGCCCTTTATGTGATGAAAAACTAACTTTGCTTTTATACAAAAATTATTTAATTGATCCAAATTTTATAAGTATTGATTAAAAAAGAGTAAGTAAGGTTTGGCAGTTCTAACACAATAAATTATTAATTTAGTCTATTTTATTTTATTTAATAAAGTCCAATTAATAAATCGCATACATATGTATGTATATGCATATGTGTGTGCTACTGAACGCAGTGTTAGGTAATAGTTTTATATCAAAGTTATAGCATAAAATGTTTTCCTTTTTTCCTTTCTTATCCCAGAAAGAGCTCCTCAGGGAATGTTTGAGAAGCTGTATCATCGTATCAAAGTATCTTTATTAAAGTCATGGGAAGTTAGTCATGTAATAAAAATAACTTAAGGAATGTGCATGTTGTATGATTTAAGGTTCCGTAACTAAAGGAATCAAAAGAGATCTTGTTGTTAGTAGTAGTGCAAGTTATAGCCTATCTGTCTGCTTATCCTGTTCCTTCAGGTCCAAAGTTACGGCACCAACCTGTAAGTTTTGAGCCTAAACATATGAACCACAAG
>DVWF01000089.1:0-11033 GCA_018234925.1 Junonia litoralis
CGTAGCCTCTCCGTTTTCCGTGCTGTGGCGGCCATCGCAGGGGGTTTTAGTGAGTGCAATCTCACATAACCCGACATTCCCCCCAGGAGTCGGGTATCTATGAAGATTTACCCTGCGAAAAAAAAAAAAAAAGTATACGGATTAAGTTTTATTTATATTTAACTATTTATCTATCTATAATTGTTTTCGTGCAATTCATTCGAGTGGGTAGATAAAGGTTCCGGTACAATTACTATTTTAATTAAATTGTAGTTTTTTTTTGTAGCAAATCGAGTATTAAGGTCACAGATACAGTGTATGTTATATTGACACGTATTTTGACTAAATTGGCGGGTCGTTGACCGCTGAATGACCTAACCACCAGGATATTCTAGCGTTTACGATTATTCACACGATTGGAATACATCATAGAAACGATTCGATGACAATCGAACGAGACTATTAATGTATGCGTTATATTAAAGATAATGAGGAAATATTCTAAGTGTTTAAATGTTTCTAAAACTTCTCAGGCTTTTTATGTGATAAACAATTCTTAATAGGTTCTATTACTTCTATGATAGTTTATGTTAGTATACGTGTGTGATAGGAATAAGAAATTGACAAAAACATTAACTTTTCAAGAATAAATATAATCATAAACTTTAAAATATCAAAATCGTAATTTACATCAAATGTATATATTTATACACACAGTCGTTACGAACAAGTTACTACAAGGAAGTTAAAATTAAGTCACAACATTAGTCCGCAAAAAATAAACACCTCGAATGTCTCTAAATTAATACAACACGCAAAAAATATTCGGCGGAACACAAGTAAAAGTGCTTAGTCCCTTTCATTTTTACTCGTCGTTATTCTATTCAGGTTTGGGAGTCACTTTTTCTTTCGTTGCAGCTAGAGCCGATGCCGTGACCTTCGACGCGATCGGCCGCGCTCCGGCCGTTCACCCCCTGCCTTCCGCAAATTATAACATTCCGTAATTGTTAGTGGAGTTGTACACTTCGTTCATATCACACTATTATTACTATTAAACATTACAAACGTCTCGCTTCTGACAAAAGATACTTACGAAATTATACGCCGTTTGTACTTAACTACGGCGATAAAATTATTTATGAGTTACTCAACCTTGTATAAGTTAAGGAAAATGGGTGTACGAATTCTGGTTTAGACTATTTAGTAATTGATAAAATTATAGTTGTCTAGTTTTGTTAGCGTGTCTACTATCAGTTTCACTATTTAGGTAATACGAGCGTCCTTTGTAAACAGAGGGAAATGGCTGCAAATGAGATGGAACGGTGGGCGCACGTCTTGAAGGGGCGCCTCGAGCGTGACGCGAAGCTTCCGTCGCACACACGGCCAGCTAAAACGGACAACCAACTTGTCTCTGTGCTCTGTGCTCCTAGTGTATCGGTTACACGGATAATCGTTTGTAAACAGATAAATGGTTGTAAATGAGATGGAACTGTCCGTGTCAGTAGAGGCGCTTGAGGAGCTTATTGTACACACAGTTTTTAATGTTCTGTCAATAATGTTAGAGTAAAGTTCATAATGATATTTTTCAATGAAAAATCAATTTGATTGAGTATTTATTTATTTAAAGAATATATTTGAAAAATTCTGTATGTCAATTTTTTTATAATTCGTGTGGTGTATACTTTATAGTTACTATTAATCTATACTAGTATCAGATAAGTTACGTCAAACAGATAAAACATTACAGCCTCACAGTACCCTTACTCAACAAATTCCACCCAAGTCATCAGCACGTCATCCGCGCCGGCCGTGTAACTCCTCGTTAAAACATACACTTGAATTATCGTGCGTTAACGGCGCACACATGAATGGTGTACGTACGCGGTTCATTCAATTTGTTTACTGCGAGCGCCGCGACGCCCGGTCAAGGACGCCGTCCATCGCCCGCTCGGTACCCGCCCAAATAATCGCTTAACATACTTAAGTGGCCATGTAGATGGTACATTGAAAAAGTGACGGTTACATTGTTTTTGTATTTTTGTACTGGCAATATTTTGAAGTCAATGTTCCTGTTCAGTTCAGTGTTTCGGGACTTTCTGTAATATGTTGACCGTTGTTCACTGAACAGTGATTGTATCATTGAGTAACCAAGAAAGAAGGAAAGGTTAGGAAAACTATTTAGCGTAATTGTAAGTAGGGCAATAGTACAAAACCATAACTTGACATTATTCTGGTCCACTAAGGAAGTTTCATAGTAGAGTTTCTTTCCCAAACGAGTCTCACCAAGAGTGGAATCGAGCGCTTGATTTTATTTAAATTTTAGTGGTAATTAATTTGTTAACGGCAGCGGCGGCAATAAAGGCCACATGCTGCTACCACGTGGTACCCAAGACCTTCGCTCGGACCACCAACTCTTAGGTCGTTTACTCCAATTACGTAACGCCCGTGTAACAAGTCGCTATATAATCGGCGGAATTTTTATTGACTAATTATTCGCCATTTTTTATAAGCGGTGAAGTCAGCGGATATCGCTAAATATTCAAGCAGTGTATCATTCGAGGTTAACAATAACGTACAAAAAATCCGACCATCGAAATTATCTCACGTCGATATCTAATGGCCTCAAATAACAAACTGGTGGTCGGAGGTCGGAGTCGCAGGCCGCCGCGCGAGAAATGGTCTCGTCTTTAATGTCGGAGGCTGTGCATGCAGCCACATTCCACGACGGTGACTCGGCCAACGGACCACTATTGTGAGTTTTTCTCTCGCTCGTATGTCGCGTGGAAAGACACACGTCATTTAGATTTTACTATATTTATATTAGCCCTGCCGACACAAATGAGCCATTGAGCGGCGTCGCGAGCCAGCCTGGAGTCAACGCCCAGACGGATTAAAGGGCCGATTAACGAGCACAGTTTAATTTATAACCGGAATAATAAAAGCTCACGGAAGGACCGCCGCGGCGCACACGCCTCTCGCTAACCATAAGTCATAACTGAAATGTCAACAAAACACTCGCCCGCCGCGCTACGCGCTCTATCCAGAGGAACTTTTCACTTTTTATTCCCCGCTGACGATCTTTGTTACGATGATAAAGACGTCTCGCCTTACGACTTATTTTAAGTAACCTTCCGCGATACTACTTTCGGTTTCGATCGCGCGCCATTGCCGATATTAAGCAGAGCGATAATATGTATCGGAGTGAACGGCGAAACCCGTCGGTCAAGTCGAAAACTGTAATTATGTTAACGAGGTTCGAGGCCACGTGGTCGACATTATAGTCTCCGATTCTACATGAATCTTCCGGATTCGGACGAGTCGCGTGGCTGACTTTCATAACTGCTTGCATCTGCTCGATAAGAGCGATAAAGTTATCGAGACCGGAAAACTCGGTGAGATTCGCCGGTGAGGCGGGCGGTACCAGGGGAGCGTGACTGATAAGGAGGTTACACAACGGGCTGGAGCAGCCAAGGTCGCGGCAGATGTGGGAAGCACAGGCGCGTCGTTCACGGCTTATCTGGAGGAATGTTTGTCGAGCGCAAATAAGCAGCGCTTCGACGCAGCACGACCGACCGCGCGCCGCGCTCGGCCCGCGATGTTTATTAGGTGTGAACGCACTCGGCAGCGGCGCCGTGAGAACTACGCTACTACGTATTAGGAACGACTGTGCGATAACGACACACGTGGTAATCGAGGTTAACAATTACAATGTGTCAGTGTTACTACGTCGTATCGTATCGAACTTATAAACATTTCGGCAGTGCTCCGGCACGTCGTAACGCGTTCTTAACGCGCTGTTAAATAAGATGTACTCCGGGAGGCCGATAAAATGTTCACGCGCTCTCGGCAGGAGGGCGGGAGGACGCGCTGGATAACATTCCAAAAGCGGTATTATTTATTTTTAATTATGGCAATGAACGCGCGAGATGTTTACCTTCCACTGTTGTCAAAGTTTATAAGGATGTCGCTTCCTCGTGAAGCGAATTTATCGAGACGCGACTGTTGCATACGCGAATGCATAATTGTAAATATCGGTGGAGGCTGACGAAGCGAAAATCATTCACGGCAGGGAGGAATGCGGTCACAGGCAGTGGGTCAGCGCACCGGCCGGGAGCGCGCCTCTGTCGGCATCCCTTTCCTGAAGGCCGCCATTCATAATTAAAATGACATCAACCGCGTGGGAACGAACAAGTGCCAAATTAAGCGAACGGCCAGACGGGTGGATTTAATTATGAGATTGCTGATTGATATTAGCGAAACGACATTCGAGTGAACTGTTAATAAACAACGAAACCGAAAGCCGCGGGGGTAGCGTCAACAAAAAGACGAAAAGCTCAGACGATCGTGATGCGTCAGCGCAATGCACTTCTCCCGTCCCTGTCGTCTGCGGCGCACTTGTCCGCGTATAGCCATCCCTGTCGCTCGGAGGGCGAACGTGACCTTTGCGTCTCCCGTCTCGCTCCCGCCGGATCAAACTTTGTTTGAGGAAGTGCGTATCGTGCTTACGGGATCGCTCCATAACTGGCAGCCGCTTTGCATCGCATACCGAACGGATTAGAAGTCGAAAGGTTTAGACGTCCGAGGAATCGATCGGGCGAATGCGCGCGTGTGGCCGCGACATTTCCCCCATAACAATGAGTGATAGTGCAGCCGTCTCTTTCGCGGCGGACCTTGCCGTGCTGTTGCTCCGGCCAGGTTCAATATCCCAGACCTTGGGCCGATCGAGAGTACCCGCAATGGGCAGTTGAAACTAGTTACCTATACCTACCACCTGCAATAATTTATAATTTAGCTGCTATTTTTAGTATTTCAATGAACAACGAAATGTATAATGACTGCTTCGGCATACCGGCTTCGACGGTATATAACGTCTGATAGATATACATTATTCGATCGTGCCTTTGTCGGCGGACGGCGCGTTATGGCCGGGTCACGTTTTGACATATAGCACTAAACATAAAAATTTGTTTACGATTTCACTACCAGGAAAACTAATGAGGCGTCGGTGGTCGGCGCCGCGGCCGCTCGCACCCACCTCAAATGTACGAGCGGCCAATTAGATGTCGGGCGCATTGCTAAAATATAAATATTAGTAGAACCGACAAAGGTTTTTAATCACCGATCGCGATGCGTTTTGTTCCTTTTGCGGTCCGAAATTACAGGCTGCGAGTTCGCTCACCCCGACCGCCGCGCTTAGGGCAACTATGCCCTCATGGATCGTGTGAAAAATTACCCGAGATTTGCTTTTATTTCGTCTTATAAGTGGTATTCGATATGTATAATTTCTGCATCCGGGCGAATACGTTTAAGGGCCCTCGGCACACGCACGCACATTATACGAATTAGATGCTTCGAATCGGTCGGCCGATTGTTTCGCGAGCCCGATGTCCTCATTGCTCATAAATAGAATGTTCGATTAAAAAAAATGAAAACGAAAGCAACGTGCGGCGAACGGCGAGCTGCGAGCGGAGCGCATCTCACTGCGCCAAGGTTACGTAGTAGGGGCGGCGACCGGCGCGGCGCGGCGAGACGACTGTGACGTCACGGGCGCCGGAAACGCTTGTCCGCTTCATAGTTACGGTTACATTTTGAGTTTAGAAGAAAGTGTTCCATTCCGCGTGGGCTAGGTCAGTTTGCTGCACTTACTGTAATCGCTTATTACTCCTTACGCACTCGCTGACGAGTCATGACGGCCTGGCGGCGGTACGGTTTCGAAACCGAAAGCGATGATTGTTATTTATTTTCGAGGATTGCGACTCGAATGCTTGTTCAAGGGACAACAAAAGAACGCAGTCGTTCCGAGAAAACTGAGACTGGCCTACAAGAAAGCAGGCGACCTCGCCGCGTCAGATATTCGCCTGATAAACATATTAATTGCCGGCGACATTGCATTTTCGGACGAGAATTATTTTTTTCATTTAATATATTAATTCGACTTACTGAATTTACGAAGCGGTTCGACGGTCGAGACAATACAGATACGACACTAGCGTGAATTTCTCATGCATGTGCGAAGATATTTACCTGCGGACAAATAAAAATAAAACATTAATAACTACATCGCGACTATAAAACCATTCAAGTAACATTTTTACTGCACGAACGCAATAAAATAAATGTAAACGACAATCTCGGAACAACTTTTTTTCATCAGAAAATAAACAATTGACGATTATTATCGATTTACTCGTTCTTATAACGAGGGATTGGGCTTATTAAGGTTATAATAGTAATTCAGATCTGAATAAAATTCAAATTTAAAACAATATGAGGGTTTTGGCTACGTGACGTGAATTGTAATTATTTCGTTGCGTTTTCATCAATTATGCATTAAACACTTGTTTGCCGTAAGCGAGAGAATATGTGAAAAATGTTAAAACATCGCTGTTTGTTAAATCTTAGTTTGACGTATTGATTTCTTAAACAATCGAGATGTACCTACAGTCTGGAATTTTATTGAAACGAATTGTTCAGAATGAGTTGACGCTCTTCACGATATGTACACACAAACAGATTTTATGTTAGAATTTGCGAAAAAAAAGTGCATAAAATAAAACCCATTAGTTTTACTAAGTAATAAAACTATATTATGTGAATATAAATATAATTATAATTAATAAAGAGCGTGAAACGATTCATTTTTATATTATACACGATTATGGGATATGAATAATAAAGAAGAGCTGTGCCAAGGACTGATGAATATTGAAGAACCGAGAGATGCGTCAGCATCGTTCAGCGTTGGAAGGGAAAAAATCTAATTACACTTGAAAAATAAAAGACGATATGCATATGCGTGTAATAATTGTATGCTAAGTTTTATTATAAAGTTCAAAATTGATTATAGTCTGTTAAATTGTTGGTTTTAAGGTCCGAACAGTTCGTAGCCTAATCCTATAAAATATGACCCATATACGTTCTAACCCATTCATATATTCAGTCTAGTAGTCAAAATAACGGCAGAAAACAAGTTTGCCAAATAATAATAATAAACGAGATGTCACAGTAATACCGAATCGGAGCCGGTCACGTGATAACGCTAACAAGAAAGATTAACGTTAACAATTTTATCATCTGCTCCGCGACCGGATATCGTTAAGCGTTTAGTTAACATCAATTTAAATAACGCTATATCGTATGGCGTCTTTTTAACAATTCACAATTCTCCGTGTATGTTTTGATCGATGTTACAAAGGAATAAATGTAAGCACGACGTGTTTAAATACGCGGCTCAGTCGTTCGCGTTTCCGATAGACGAGTGACGCAGCCCAACGTATGGCGAATACAAAGTGAGTCACGCTGTGCGGAGCCCGGCTTCGAATTAAACTGTGAGCCCCAAGCTAGAACATTCTATTCATATTTGACGCGGCCATCTTAGTTTCTATGCCAGTAATTTATACATACCTAGCGCGCCCCGTAAACATGGAATTTAGCCCTTCAGTGTCAGTTGCTAGGAGAACTTCATAATGTTACAACTTAGGGACCCTTAGAAATTTGTCTTACATGGTAAATCTTATTAACTTCGTATGTGTATGTACATCGTAATATCCGCTTCGGCTTTTGACATTCTTATTTCTTCTAATAAGAGTACTTTTAGTACTTAATAATTTAGTAAGAGGGGCTTTTAAAGTTTACCATTATAGATACAATTGTATGTATGTAATGTTATTGTATTTTGGGCATATTGTGAACTATAACTTATTTGTTAGGTCCCCTTGTAATCGCATCGAACAAACTTGAAACCAGCGCGCCTCGATTTCGTCGGGCTTTGCATTACTCAATATCATTTTCTCTCGAGCCGTTTAAAGTTTTAATGTGTGATAAAAAGTAATGAACGAATTCTCGTCAGTTGTCATTATCGTTCGCAGGACATAATTCAGCGTACCGCGGGCAGTAAATTAAAAGCGCGTAAAGACCACGGTGGGCTCTGACCCTGCCGACTTCAATTAGATTTCGCGAAAGGCGAACAATAAGAAATAAAATCTGATCTTTTACGATCTTTCTGTCAGGCGTCGGTCAGTCGAGATGATCGTAAAATCGGGAATGCAACGGGGCCGATATTGCTAAAAGACCAAAACAGAGCGACTCGACTGCGCCGTGACACGGCCGAGGCGAAATTTGACGGGGTGGTTTATTGCGCCCGAAGTAGGTCACGAGCAGTCAGCCGCGGTACTGTTGCGATATGCAGTCTTTACTCACGAGACGTTATGACACCTCAAAAAATATCGGATTAAACGATGAGTATTAAATACGAGATTAGCGTGGGAAACGACGTGCGACACCTATTACTTATGCGGACGGCTCCTCTGGCGGATCGATTCAGTGCAAATTTTGATTTCGAAATATCGAATTCGCAGGCATCCGCCGCACAAGAATACTCGCGGAATGCAAAACGGAATCTGGCTCGGTCTTTGTTGCGGATTCCCAGACGTCGGCGACGGCGAGAGGTAAAAAGCGGTCGCTCCGACCGCCTTATAAATTATGAACTTCAGTTTGGGTTATTAGTTGTCGAAATGACAACAGTGCCGGCGCTGCGGCGAATGTAACGCCGTACGCCGCTTTACCGTTACGGAACCCTTTAAAACGTAAAAGAAACGAAGGGCGATAGGGTCGCGTATCCAGTTTCGTGGCTCCGTTTTCTTGCCCTTTCCGACATAAATTCGAGGTCGTTAGGGACTGGTCGGGAGCATCTGAAACGAGTTCAGTATTGTTAATCACAAAGCGAGTCGCAATGAAATTTAAGCTTAATTCAAGTTTAAGCGCTATTTAGAGTTTAAGGCCGGGAATAGCCTATTAAGATCGGACGCAGTAACATTATTATCGAGTGACATATTGAACCGCCCGGAAAGCAATAAGTCAACGACTTGCCGATCAAATGAATAGAGCCCCTTGAGCTCTCGCTGATTTTTATATTAGTTATCGAAATGTTATATCTAAGACTTAATCTCGAATAACATAGTAATTTCACAAATAAACATTTAGTATAAGCATATTTTGTTTAAACTAATGATTAAATGTTATATCGGATAAATTTAACTACATACATACAGAAAAATCTAGTCAACACACCACCATACTAATATCTTTATTTAATACAAATTACCAATTGAATAAACATGACTAAATATAAATAAAACATAACAAGCAACGTGCCAGCCCTGCACAACGTGCGCCGGCGCATCGGGCGCGTCACAATCGCTTTGCACCGCCGCCGGTGGGTCGTGATCGCGCAGATTGCGATACTGTTGCCACGCGTTTGGTTATTGCAGGAATTTCATACTTTTATTACATGAAGGCTACACGAAAATTAATATTAGTAAAATCATAAGAAGTATAATAAGGTCGTGATGTTATCTTCTAACTTAATTAAAGTTTTTGGTTATGCAATTCAATCATTTTTATTAGTTTTACACGGTCACTTTTACCTACTATTTAAATTTTGTAAAAAATTTTTAATTTTAGTTATCTTAGAACATTTCAATTTTAGTTATCTGTTCACATAAATTAAATAATCGTCTTATTTCCATACATAGGTAAATGGTGTCAGCAGAAAGATATAGTATTTTATTTACTTAATATGTTTTCATTCTTACATATAGGTACATACCTAAAGTATTTTGTACATATTTCTTTTATAGTCCTATACGTGTAAAGCTTTTAACGAAATTTTAAGTTTTCACTCAACAAAAATGGCTACCTTTTTACTAAGCAGAAATAAGACAAAGCCACTAAATGCCAAAGCCATGGTCACCCGATGTCGGCACGTTTTGTCGCAAACGCGAGATAAACCCGTGACCTTATATAATTGGCGAGCGTTCCCACGACAGATTTGACCTCTGTCCCCAGTTAGCCGCAAACGGCCTGGCGCCTGAACAATGGGGAAAATGGGGCCTAGCTAGACATGGGTCTATGTCAACCATTAGGGTTGACAAATTGGCAGTGTTGGCGCAGTGTTCACAGCAACTGACAGACAGATTCGCTGCATGAGTCCTTGGAGCCGTCATAGAGTAATGGTTGACAAATAACCTATGGTGCGAGTTTATGTATCACCCAATTTGGAAGAGGCCACCGACTTTGAAATACTGAAGGATTTTTTTGAAGAAAAGCGACGAAACGAGCAGGTTACCTGTAAGTGATGTTAAGTGATATGTGACGTCTTAGAATTATGAAATCAGGGTATTGCTGGGTTTTAGTGGGTATCCTGGATTATTCCATCCCTTCTAAATTATCATCAGACGGAAAGACGTAATTGCATCTTAAGTGTTTAAAAAATCTGTAATCTCGATCGTGTGTATTTATTTGCTACACCAATGTCGCCACGAATTCGTTAATAACCAAAAAAGGAGAGAAGGATTAAGGAGGGAAATTGAGTTCTTTCAATTTCCCTTTCCTCTTATTCCTTTTTTAAGTTATCAACGAGTTTTTGACTCTTCAAATGCTGTAAATGTTAAAAGGCGGTGACCATCAAAAACAACCGTCTATCCATGTAATCGATTTCTTGAAATTCCTTTAAAAATAGACCCTATTTATAAACCAGTAGTTGCCTACGACTTTTGTATACAAACGAATTCATTTTTCCCCATTTAGAGGAGGAATTTCGAAAAATCTGTTCTTATTAACACTATAACTCTGTACATAACAGAAGGAATATTGCTTTAAAATTAGGTACCAGTCCCTACGTATTTGTAGAGGTAGATGTATTGATGTAAATAGTGCAATAGTAACAATCGTTACAATGTTAATGTTCTAAATTCTCGGATTAAGCACCACCGAACTAAATTGCAAAACTGATGACAATTTCAACAATTTAAACCATTAATTTATATTTAAACTGATTGTCAAGATTAGGGCTCTTGTTATTCGCTTCTATACCTGTTACGGTATTTCGGAATAGTTTGTTAGACTGCGACTTTGCCTGCATGGAATAATTAATATTTTCAGTAACCTATATCTTTGAATAACGATGATTCGTCCATATAAGCCGAGATGGCGTAGTGGTGTGAACACGTGGATCTTAACCAAAGGTCACGGGTTCAAACCCTAGCTAGCACCGC
>DVWF01000090.1:0-11025 GCA_018234925.1 Junonia litoralis
AGTAAACTTTAAAGATTAAATTATTAAATATTATGAGGGAAACTACGGAACCCTTCATGCGCGTGGCTTGACACGCAATTGGCTAATTATTTAATCGTAACATAGGTACCTAGTGTCTATAGAATAAGAAAGTATGCTAAAATAAGTTTTTAAATCTGATTCCAAGATAAGTATTGTTTGATGAAAACATAAATTAGTGTATATAAATATTATGTAGGGATGATACGCGAAGTATTCGTAGTTAAAGGATGAACACATACAATGAGTAATAATTACGTTGAAACGGTTCGCGTGAGAAACTTTAGTTATCAGCTATCACGACAAGCAACTGAGGAGGTTACAGCTAATCATCGCAACTACAATCACGAATGCCCTACATTTTTAAACTATTATACGTTTTCCATGAATTTTGGAAAACTTGAA
This sequence comes from Junonia litoralis, assembly GCA_018234925.1. Lineage (NCBI taxonomy): Eukaryota > Metazoa > Arthropoda > Insecta > Lepidoptera > Nymphalidae > Junonia > Junonia litoralis. Next base: position 424 of record DVWF01000090.1, read on the forward strand.
GCATTACCTAAATACATTCTAAGTAAAATCTCAATGTTAACTTATTCTTATCGATAAATTTAAATGTACATATATAATTAACGGTCATCAAATCAATATAACAAATAGTGTAATGCAATACAAATGCCATTATAAAGTCCTATAAAGTATATCGATGTTTCATTTTTTTAATTTTCCTCACTAGCTGGCTACTTTCCCACAGCCCGTCCCTAATGAGCTGCGTTATGTCGAGTAACAGAGGAACAATAGGATGGTACTTTGAAAAGATAACTTTTTTTTACAAAAAAAAATACACATAAAATAAATATCCTAGGACCTCACATTATATTTACTTATATCTAATATGTTTTTCTTATCTATTTAGTTGCTCTCTTTCAATATCCGCCTCTCAAAAGGTAAAACAACATTTGCATTCGATGCCGAGACGTTTTCCTCTTCAGAATTTTCATTCATATCCTTTCGGTTATAAAACTGTCACTGCGGGTAAACAAACGAATACATCACAGCCGTGAGTTTTAAAAGTGTATCTCTTATGTTAAATACTGAGTTTGCTTTTAGTATCTTGAATGTAAACCGGAAAAGCGTCCACGGCAAATATTCCCATTGCAAAATAAAGCAAAACGTTGCGTCCTTTGTTTGTTCGGCGCGTGTTGAATGTTCCTTATCCTCTATCGCCTGAACTAGTGTCAGTGCATCGACCTGTAGACCATTAGGTAATGCTCATTGTCACTGCCAATTAAAAAATGTTTAGCGCTCTCATAACATAAGAATTGTTATGTTTTAAAACTAAAAATTTGAGATTTGTTTTGCATTACCGTCTTTATTATGACGAGCAACTTACAGTTGATTTGTACAAATACATGTACTAAATCTTTTGATTTAAATTTTATACTCAAACGGCTACTTTTTTTTAATGTTTTAGATAAATATATACAAATCGTTGCGTTCAAGGCGCTTAGTTTGATCTTACGAAATTATAGTTTAGTTTCAATGTACCAAGTAGCTTAGTTCAATCGTTAAAATCTTGATATGAAATTCATTAGTCAAGTCTCATTAAATTATGTTATACAATTTTAAAGATGCGAAGAAAAATGTTAGTTTCATTGTAAATTATTAGTTAATATTCTATTGTTGTAAAAATAAGAATTATAAAGTAACGGTTTGTCATGCGCAGAAAATAAAATCACGATAGATTGCAATAAGTCACAACTTTCCCGACTATTGTCTTACAATTCTAGTCGTCAACATAATTAATTAGAAAATGTGAACGAATGACTGTTATGCGTTTTCTTTTGCTTTTAAATTATTGTTTTAAAGCAATATAGAGAAGAATTTTTAACTTAAATAAACGTCCTTAATGTAAATAAATAATTTTCTTGTTGATTCTTCTTCAGTTTTGTAATTGGAACAGCCTTCTATTCAGTTTTGTAATTGGATATTAATCGAGGTAGATATGCCGATACGTATAGGTAAGAACCGAATGAAATCTTATGATACACTTGCCAGCAATGTTGATAAAATTTGTTAAGCTTTATTGTCAGATAGTCTTGCAGATACCTCGCCCTGCGTTGGTTCGAGCGAGCAATGACTTTAGAAAGTGCTCCAATGAATGATGTGTCAGTCGTTTTTTGAAGCACGACTTCCAAACTAGTTGTGTTGTGTAGCTATTTTGTTTTGTTCGTGATTCGTAATCATCGTCTTGCACCGTAGGGCATGTCCATAACAAATGTATGTAGGTATGTTAATACCGTGCACACGTTTCTTAATTCCCAAAGTGATATACGACTTTAATTTAAGCATGAAGATTATTATTTATGTTCCTTTTTAATTATCTGAACCAAAAACAAGCTGCACATTCGTATGCGGTGTGTTACCATGTGGTGTAAATTATCACGTTCGCACGCTTTGTGTGAACATCGTCAGGAAGTAAACATTCTTTTGAATTTGGATCGTTTCGTTTTTTCGTTTGTTTCGCACTTGTCGTGATAAATTTTTGCGATACGGCTGACATTACGTTATAAAGATAAAGAGCAAAATTAATGGTTAAGTTTTTTTTTTTAATTTACAAGTTTTAATAAACGGAGAAAAAATGTTTTCACTGGTCGAAACGGTGGTTTGAACACAAGCTGAGCAATTACTTGAAGCGACGATCTCGTCACGAAAATCTCTTAGAATATAACGGTCCACACGGGTCTTGGCCAGTGTCAGCATCCCTCGTAGTAAAGTCATTTGCTCTAATGGTCTCTTCGCCGCAACCACTCTCTTTATATATCATCGAGCACTCGAATATATTCCTTATTCCGTCCCTTTAAAGCTCACCATTACTTGCAATTATTACTCGTTTAGTTAAAATGATGTTGGTACGCGTCGACGCTGTTAAGTAAGGAAGATACAAAAAAATATATTTGATTAAACTTCGGGAGCCCAAATTCCTAAATATTTTGAATATTGTTATGGAAAAGGCATTTTTGTAATTGGAAGAATTAAACTTATTGACTGTTAAAATGTTAAAGGAAACGGAAATTTAAAAATAAGAAATAAGAAATTATACTTCAAAGAAAAAACATAAGAAAACAGAGTTTAATCCTGTTTAACAAATTGCGTCACATGTACCCGACATACTTTTCATGTCGCGGGCCTAGCTGAGAGTATTCCTGGCTTTGTTAGACGTGTGGTGAGATTATCTCGAAGACTAGTGACTTTCAGATTGGAAACATTTCGTATGAAAGTTACGCGTTCGGGATAAGTCCCCGGGTTAAATTCGGCTAACGATAGTGACTTGCCGTTTTATTGTTCTTCGGGCTGGTAATGACTGATGACTTTTCTCGCGATGTCTTTGTTTGGGGTTGACACTGACGTGAAAATGTAATCATGGCCTGTAGCTGTTTGTGAAGGCTCAACGCAATAAATAATGAAACGCTCATTGAGAAAAGTGGCGCCGAAATAACGATAGGAGCGCGGGAGATGGGAATTTTATTAGACCTTAACATTCAATTTTAGTGACAGTATAATGTTGATCCTTATTGCTTTTTTATTTATTAAAATTATTATCTGAATATTAAAATACTTATTATATCATATAATAATGTTTTCGTTATGTTCTCACTTTATGGGCGTCATCTTAAAATACTATAAAGGTGTTCTAAAGTTTACCAACAAAATCTTTTAACTTCATTACGACTCTACAAAACAACTATAAAATATTAAATACCTTTCTAACATAAAAGTTACCATATTTTATAAGCTATGCAAATATTTATTATCTGTGTGCTATGTGAGTGTAAACAAAGGCGTTTAGTTCCATGGAGCATGGAGCGGCGACATTAGCGTCGAAGCGCGCGTCGCCACGCCTGCCTATGCGCAACCGTCACGCTGCAAGTCACTTCGTTCACGCTCCAGGAAACATGCACCTATGTGCCGGGAATGTTATGTAAAAACTGACTTATGAAACATGATTATCAATACTGGAGAAATATAACACCAGAGGACGTAATGCCAATACTATGTGTATAAATCGACTTGATAATATTATATTTCTTTGATCTTGTAAGCAAGTAAATAAATAATACAATCATTGAATTATGGTAATCGTAATTCTAAATTTTGCAACAGATTTTGCTTTTAATATTCTTATATCGTCTTATTTACACGGCTCTTTAATAACAGTGTTAAGTGAACACTTTGAAGATCCCTTTGATATCTATAGAGGAGCCCGCTTTTGATTTATTATTCAACGACGAAACATTCAATTTCTATTCTCTGAAGCTTTGTTTTTATGATTACAGTAGGCCGGCATCATTTCATCCGACTACTGCCGTTGTAAAACTTTCATAATTTATGATGAAAGAATCCGTTCACTGCACTGCTATTTCTTTTATAATTTGCCGTTCCGAATGTTTGACTTACTTTCGTGATTTATAAAAAGCATTCGAAAATGGTTATTGTCTCGGTCTAGAATATGGAGATAAGTCGTTGCAGTAACGGGATATTTCAGCGACAAAAAGATATCAATTAACTTTTTTTAGTTCCAAGTTCAAACGAGTATCCAATTGCTCGGAGCATCCGAGCATTCGGTCCAGAGAACGTCTTTAGTCGTGCGATTTGCTCCCGTTACGAGAGATCGATTTGTTTTGCTCGTTTTATACCGATTTAAATTGTATCGACGCTGCAGGCGATTAAGGCTTCCGCGCTCGTAGTTCGGCCAGTGAAAGAAGGAAATTAGTCGTGCGACAAATCAACAATTAATCTTATAGCAGTTTGTTCAATACTCTCGGAGTTCCATTTAAATGTTTAATATTAATGCTGAGAAGGGGGAAATCGAAACGCTTATATTTATACAATGTTGAAATATTCCACACAAGTTCTTCTTACTTCTTGTTGATATTCTTATTTGAGTATTTTAAATGATTAATGTAATTCATAAATCATTTCGTTCATTCTTTATAACTTTTTAAAATATATATCAACATCTTGTTATTCTGTGTAAGTTTAAGTAATTATGTCAATCACTATAGTTTTGAAGGAACGCCGGGCATTCATATGACACTAGCTTTGTCTTAAAAAGTTTAACTAAATACTATGAAACTAGTAAAGTAGTAAAGCTTGTCATCAACTATTTACTGCAGCCGTTTGCGTAGAAATATACATAGACAAGTGAGTAGAATAGTTGAAATCGATTTTGTATGTTTTTTTCTAACATAAAATTACAATTTTTCGTATTCAATATGGAAATCGTTTAAAAAATATGTAAAATAACGATTAAATAAAACATTGTAATTTATTGCTCACTCTTCAAAGTTCACTCTTCAAAGTGTCGTCTTAGCGCCCGACCGCGAACAATGTAGTTTACAGTTTGTGACGCAGATGTTTAAAAGAATCAACAGTTAACAAGATCGTAAAAAAGGTCGGACGTAAACAGCCACCGTTGAAATTTTACAGTCACTCTCGTTTCCTCCTTTTTTGTTTCGGTTCACAATGAGCCGCGAATGTGCTAGCTTCGGTATTGAGTAACATCATTAATTTTATAACGATTTTAACGAGTAATAAAATATGTCGATTTTATTGTTACTTATTCGATTGTTATCGTTCGTTATTGTTACCGATCGTAAATCGTTATGTTTTGTTAGTAAAAAATCTGTCACAAATCACACAATTTGAACATTTGTTTTTGTTTCTGTTTCATAAGAAACAATACTGAATTCAGTATTAATATCACATACAATTTAGTTTCCAATTAGTTTTTCAATATTGCAGATACGAATGTAAAGAAATATGGACCGCAATGTAGCGCTATTAAGACTGCAGTGTGGAGACATATTATTCATGAGAAAACACGCCCATTTATTTTTATTACATTATTTCTCATTTATTTTTATAAATATCTAACTAAAGTATCTTTATTTCAATTCATTCATATAAATTCGAGGCTCACGTGGAATAACAAACTTCTGAAAAAAAACATATTTTCAGTGAAAAGACCTTGAACCGCCAAAGTAAATAATAATATTGTTTTTAATATGACGACTTTTTTCATAAAATATATTCATATGTTAGCCTATTGATATTGTCACTTTACAAATAAATCGTGTTCCATTAAATTATGTAACGAATAACGATGTATTTTGTACATCGGTGCAGTAAGTGATCCAATCAAACGCGTTCAGAGAAGTTAAATCTGTCACTTAGCAGCACTAATTGTCGCCACTTTACGGTAAGGAGCTATCTAGACGATTGATTTACAATAAAACGACCGGTCCGACCCACTTCGCGGATAAATCTATCTATAACATCACAAAGCGAGTGTAATTTGTTGATACGATCGGGAATGCAGCCAATTGGTTCTCATCAAGAGGTGTTTTATACGAAGATACGTTAGCGTCATATTATATAAATCCCGAACTATTAAATTAGTAACACATTGCACTAGGCACTGCATCCAAGACAAATAGACGGACCAAGGTTGAACGCTGTCGGAGTGCACTTTGATCTGGTTTATTTGTTATTCGCATCGACCTATCTTAAACAATCCTGCGATTAATCTAACTGACAGCTAGCACACTCAATTATATGACCTTTTAATAATGATCTTTATTCTTCTTTTTCAGGTAAGATGCAACCCATATGCTCGATTAAGTTTTGTCATTGGTAAGCTTTTGTTTGTCTCATTTATTTATTTAAGTAGGAAAAATTCTGCTAACGCTCGTGAACTATTTGATAAATTGTACTTTTAAAATCTCATCTTAATAAAAAATATTATACTTATGATGGTTTCAGCAATACGTATGACCGTATATACTCGTACATAGCTACGACTGCAATACGGAACTCTACCTGACATATGATAAAGTTGACCGTTTCTTCTAATTCCTCCCACCGTGTGACATTTTCTTACATCGATTTTCCTTCTACGGCCCCGCTGCAAGCATTGTATCATTTTTATATTGTTCCCCGGGGACTTTGTAACAGCGAACGTCCCTCTGTTCGTTTGCCGACGGCACTCAGTTATGTATTTTTTATTAGGCTTTCGTAACTCTCTTAGAAGTTATCTAGGTATCGCCGTATAATCCCCATTTTTTTTCTTTCTCCATCGCTAGAGACCTTATTAAAGCTTGAGCTGGAAATTTTATGAACACGGGTATTATTATAATGGTGCGCGTAAAGGTAAAGTGCTATGGTGTTTTATGCTAAGCCGGGAATTTCTTCGCGTATTTAGTACAATAGAATTTTTTATTTTGTGACAATGGGCGCTAATTGTAATAACGAGAACTTGGTTAATTTCCTGTGTTAGTGTAGGGAGGTTGCGAAGGTGGGTGTAGTGAGTTAGATGGACGTGCCCGACCGCAGCGGCTAGGGGCCGTGCCTTACCGACCGGTCATCGGATATCTAACATATTGTGGACGGAAGTTGCATAGTATACGGTTTCACTTACAGCAACTATCGGACGCGGTCTCGATTTCACTGAGGATTGGATTGCACCGTGTCGGTTTTGTAAGCTAACTGATTGAGTTTCTGATTGAAATCCTCGTGTATCGCAAGTTCGCAACCGACTTTGACCAGTATTTCGTTTTACACGTAAATTACAAAAAAATGGTAGAGGATTTTAGCATACCAGTATATTATATACAAGTTTGGTCTAACTGCATTCACTTTAATGGGTTTTCATAATGTTTTCGTATAAAACATTTAGGCTAGAACTCGTAGATTCTACAAAAAGTAATAAACCGGAAAACCCGTACGGGAACCGGTTGTGTTGAGATCGCGTACATTTTTCTTATCCATTAAAGATGCAAAGCATAATAGTTTATGGCCGGAGCGAGTTGTATTATGCAATACAATAGGTAACGTCTAATCGTGGTTTACCGACAAGTTAACGCTAATGATTGTTATTAAGATTAACTGGGAACTAGATCAGTGGTTTACTCAACGAAGTTCTCACGACATTGAATAAAATTACTGTTATTTGAGGTCCCTGCGTGAACGCTGACAAGCGTAGTAACTATGTGTGACTTGATGAAGCTTTGCAATTTTATTTTATAGCTGTTATTATTGGAAATAGTGGTAGAGGCTACGCATATTATTTCTATCGCTTTCTCTCTTTTACAATTATAACAATTAATTTCACAAATACCTATCCAAAATCCTAGAAAGCAACTTAACGCCGTCGGTTACTCAGACCAACATTTTTAAAAGATTTGATGCCATTTTATTTATTTCCCTTTATTCGAGTTGATTCCATAAATGAAAACCTATTTTCTTCCCGGTCTTACATAATCCTTGTTCTAATCAGGCAGTCAGTTGGTTTAATTAAAAAAAAAATGCTTTAAAAGAAAAAAAAATAATAAAAAAATTTCACCACAAATCTCTTTTTTATTCGTTTTCATTGTTCACTTTTATTAAAAGCTTCCATATCTTTTCCATTAAAATTTCCGTTCTCTTTATATTTATGTACACCTCAAAAATCTCAGTGAAATTCCAAATGAACATTCCATATAAATTGGGGTAGTAATAAAAGAAAAATAATTCCGCTTTCGAAAGGGAAGTCGAAAACACATCCCTTCTTGGGACGGAGCGGCTACCGATTTGTTTTCGAACAATTTCATTCTGACGTCCGGCCGCGCAGACCAGCACTGCCATTGTTAACAAGAAACACTGATTACTGCGCCTCGCCCAAGGCCAACTATTGTTCTATGCGGATTCTTGCACGCTATCCCATGTCGGAGCTCGGAGGCTATTTTTTGCCTGAGATAGTGAGATTATCTCGGTCAGTAATTTGTCGTCAAGTGTACTCGTTTTGTGCTTTAATTAGATATCATCGGGCTTGGAACGTGATTGTGAGGAGATTAAATGATTATATGAGCAGCATAAGAATAATTGAAGTATGTATTTTATCAAATTGTTTTATGACTTACAAGTATTTGTGATTGAACGGAATTATATATTTTGTATATTAAGTACTTAAATTCCTTAAACAGTGTTCTCTTCAATTAATATTATATTTACTAGTTGTATTGTAATTTCGTTTATTAACTAAAAAGTTTCCATACTATCGTTATCGCTTAATACATGTTTTTACTTACTTATACACGCTTATCATAAAAATTAAAGTTTAAATTAAAATTTAGATACATACTAGGATTTTGGTTGTTTAAATTTTGTTTTAGTAATTTAATAGTTTTGGTTGACATAATAAATAATAAACGTAATCACCCTAAAATATAGGTCTTTCAGATGTAATGCAATCAAAAACAAAACTTGCGAACCTAAACCTATGTCTCGCAACGTAGTTTTTCTATCGTAAAAAGTAGTGTCAAAGTGAAATCACACCAACAAATTACAAATTAACCGAATATATAAACACCAAGTATAAAATAACCGAATATACTTAGACACAACTTTAGGTGCTTTCTGACTTTGTGATCGCAAAAAACATTATGTATATTACGTACCTACCGTACGTAATATAATGTAAGTTATTTTATCCATCTAATAATCCACTTTCACAGGTATATTATACCAATCTACTAAATTAGATTCTTTAGTGAGATTAACATTAAGTCATTTAATTACTAATATTTTGCGATATAAGCTGGCATTATTGAGCTCACTATAAAATAATATAACGTAAAATGTATTTAATCATCACTGTATTTTAGTAAAAACTCGTTAATCTTTGGAAAGATCAATTCCTTCGAAAATTGACTATAAAGAACGTCGAAATGGTTCCATAGTGGGTTCGAGACTTCTACAGCTTCCAACACATTCGGTAGCTGCTTGACCAACCAGAGAACATCTCTTGGGTCAACTAAATAGTCATTTTTACCGTACAAGGTAACAAATGGCACAGTCACGGCGGCAAGATTGAAACTAGGCGGTTCTTCTTGACCATAAATCTCCAAATTCCTTGCTTTTCCATGGTCATATTTTTTGAATTTATCCGTCAGCAGCCCTTGACCGAATCGCGCCATATTCCGTACAGATGTACCAACGGGAGAGTGACCAAATGACGTTCTCAGGACTTCCTTATGTATAGATCCTGGATGAGCAGAGTCTGCGATAGCCAGAATGTTCGCACAAATGTCTTCTGATGCACTGAATTTACACAGGAACGCAAGGAATTCCTGAATCACTGATCCCTTTCCAAATACTTCATAAATACCAACGGCATTTAGTATTCCTTCTAGTTTGTTAAAGGCGCTAACAAGTGATTTACCAGACACCGTTCTCGTATTGGTTATTCTTGATCCTGGTGCTAGACCAATAAAAACATTCACTTTATCGCAATAACCTGGTCTCTCTGAACACATGATTAAGAACGTAGCGCCCCCTTGTGAATATCCAATATAATTCAGCTTCGCCTCCCGCGTCTGTTTCAACACATAATCAACTGTAGCTGGTATATCATAAAGTCCGATTTCATCCATCGAAAACTGCCAGAATTCAGTATCTTTATCGGGGTCCAAACGCACATGTTGTCTGCCATAATAGTTACCGCGTTGGTTTCCGACCCACAAATCGTAACAAGCATCTGCTATGAGATACGCCAATCCAGCTTTGGGCCCCGCTACCAGCCAAAGATCTGAGCTCAAGAGAAGACCATGCATCAAAATAACCGGCGTTCTTTTCAATTTGGAACACTTCTTGCTATTCATTCTGAATATTTTTAAAACGTATCCATCTTCGGTGACCACGGAATGTTGTTCTGAATTATATCCATACTTCCCACTTAGTTCCGTGAAGTTCAGTAGTGAATCTTCGGGGTATCCTAGACATCGTTTCACATCATTGCTGATAGAGAAGATGCGTGATCTTAAATCATTAGCTAGAATAATAGCTAAAGTCACCAATATGGTGTTGAACATAAAATTGGCTTTCGAAGCCATGACTGCTAATGACTAAGAAATACTGATTATCTAATAGGATATACAACAGTTTTGGTCACATATCTCTTATCTTTTTATCAGTTAAATATTCAATAATTAAGTGATAACTGACCAGTCGTTTGAAGATAATGACGCGAAAAGATTAGCATTGATTTTTAAAACAACCTCGAAACAGTTGAATAAATAAATGGACATACATCCATCTGAATCTTTGGTATGTGGG
>DVWF01000091.1:0-11017 GCA_018234925.1 Junonia litoralis
TAATAGCGCGATCTAAGTGACAGTCAACGCCATCTAGTGATAAATTTTGTCACTACATATATGTAACATTTTACTCATTCCGCCCACCAAGGACTTGTCCTTTACATCACATTGAAATTCAGTCTATCTTAAGTAGGAACTGTAAAAGTAACAAAAGATCTATAAAGAAAAACAAAACTCACTTATAAAAAACTTTTCTTAAATACACTTACACGTTATAATAAACAAAACAAAAATAAAACAGTAAATAGAAACCGCCCACCGTGACAATATATTTCAAATACTTATGACTTAACCAAAACACATAGCTTACTAACAGGGCGTTTAAGTGACCCACCTTTGCATTTTACAGTTACTACACGTGTTACATTATCAGGTCCGGTGTGCCTTTCTATTACTTTCCCTAAAATCCATTTAGCAGGTGGTATATTGTCATCTTTAATTACAACTACATCTCCTATATCAATTTCTGAATTTTTCTTATACCATTTGTTTCTCTGATTTAAATTACTTAAAAATTCCTTATACCACCGCTTCCAAAATACATTAACCATTTTTTGAATCATTTTCCACCTATCTAATCCCGTTACATTTTGATCCGAATAATCTATGTCATTAAGATTTAACAATGATTCCCCTACTAGAAAATGACCAGGTGTCAATGGGAGAGGGTCATTTGGGTTATCGCTAAGAACGCTCAAAGGTCGCGAATTCAAACACGCCTCAATTTGTGCTAGTAAAGTTGAAAACTCTTCGTACGTTAAGGTAGTATCCCCTATGACTCGTTTTAAATGACTTTTAGCACAACGCACACCCGCCTCCCAAAGTCCTCCAAAGTTAGGCGCACCTGGGGGAATAAAGTGCCACGTTGTTGATTCTAACGTTAACAACTGAGCTATTTCATTAGGTAGTGTTGACTTAGCACTGTCAAACATATTACGTAACATAGCATCTGCACCAACAAAGTTAGTGCCGTTATCACTAAAGAGATCTTGGCAATGTCCTCTTCGTGAAACAAACCTCCTAAATGCAGAAATAAACCCTTTTGCAGTTAAATCGGAAACTGCTTCTAAATGGACTGCTCGAGTCACCATGCAGACAAACAAGCATATATATCCCTTGTACGATTTCGCTCCTCGTCCAGGGGAAAACCGGATATTAATGGGACCTGCGTAATCCACTCCTGAAGTTCTAAAAGCTCGACTCGGTTTTAATCTTGCCTCCGGTAACTGACCCATCAATTGTGACGCTGCTGTTTTAGAATGTCTGAGGCAAGTAACACAACTTCTATAATATTTTTTGACCATCTCACGTGCTCTCAATATCCAAAATTTAGACCTTAAAAAACTCATCATAAGTTGCGGACCACCATGGAGCGTCTTTTTGTGAGCATCAGCAATTATTAGCAGACTAAGATGATTCTTAGCCGGCAAAATAATAGGATGCTTTTGATCATAGCTCACATCAGCCTGACTTAAGCGTCCACCCACTCTTAAGATCCCATTTTTATCCAAAAAGGGATAAAGAGTGCGTAGTACGCTCCGGTTCGCAACGCTACCTCTAGTTTTTAATGAATTTATTTCTTCCGCAAAATCACATTCTTGAACTTGTTTTATGCACAGTTGTAGGGTTTGAGTCATCTCATCCGACGTAACATGTTTTGGTAACAGTTTTCTCTCATTTGATGGCAATCTCATTTTGAGAAACCTCCGGCATAATGAAATCACTTTTAATAGTTTTGATAAATCTGAAAACTTCATCCATTCAAAATTAGTGTTTGGCTTCTCCATAACAACAAACGATTTAACTCGTTCCTCCTCATGAGTATCAAATATGTCAGGCTTCTTACTTTGAATTACCGGCTTTGACAGCCAGTCGGGACCGTTCCACCAAAGGTCATAACTGTTTAACTCTGTTGGCTTCAGCCCTCGAGAGGCACAGTCAGCAGGGTTAGTATGTGTTGACACATGTCCCCACTGCTCAAACTCCATTATCGTTAGTATGTGTGACACTCTGTTGCTCACGTATGTAGCCCACCGATTAACAGGTCCACGTAGCCACGCCAAAACTACAGTTGAGTCAGTCCACGCATAAAGGTCACGTTTTGGTATACTCATTACTTGTGAAACCTCATTTAGTAGCTTAGCAGCTAAAGTTGCTCCACAAAGTTCTAAGCGGGGAATAGACACTTCCTTCTCAATAGGAGCAACTTTTGTCTTTGCAGTTATAAGCTTCACGTACACTTGGCCATTCTCGTCTACAACTCTAAGGTAAATCGCAGCTGCATATGCCACACTTGATGCATCTGAGAATGCGTGAAGTTCTAGCTTAGACATCTTGGTTGTGCAAAGCCATCGTGGGATCAAGATGTTCTTAATATTGATTAACTCGTGTTTATAATTCAACCACTCAGATAATAGATTCTCCGGTAATTTGTCATCCCAATCAAGACACGCTTTCCACAATTTTTGGATAAAAACTTTAGCGGTAATTACTACTGGTGAGATCCATCCGATAGGGTCGTAAAGTCTTGCAATATCTGATAAGACCTTGCGTTTAGTAATAGGTTCCTCAATTTCGGTTAAATTTACTACATATTCAAAATTGTCCGTACACCTGTTCCAGCAAATTCCTAAAACTTTCATCATATTATCAGTTTTAATTGTTAGAGATTTCTCAGTACTTAAATTCTTTTGTTCAATTCGATTCAAAAAAGTTTGATTGTTGCTACTCCATTTTTGGAGTTCAAATCCACCCGATCTCATAAGTTGACACATTTCCTCGTAAATATGTAATGCTTCTTCCTCAGTTTCACAACCTGTCATTAAATCGTCGACATAGTAATCTCGTAAAGTAATTTGTGCTGCCAGTGGATATTTGTCTTTTTCTAGATGCGCCAATTTTTGTAGTGTTTTGACCGCAAGATAAGGCGCACATGCTGTGCCAAACGTTAAAGTTAGCAGTTTATGATGCTGAACGGGTAAATCGGAGCTACTTCTCCACAATATCCTTTGGAAGTCAGTGTCTTCTTTATGTACTAACACCTGTCGGTACATTTTCACCAGATCTCCAACAATAGCAATGGGATGTTTACGCCATCTTAATAAAAGGTGACGTAGATCTTGTTGGAGTTTAGGACCTACCAAAAGATCATCGTTCAGAGACACGTTATTAGTCCCCTTACTCGAGGCATTGAAAACAACTCTGACCTTTGTTGTCTCCTTATCTTCTCTGACAACGGCATGGTGAGGAAGATAGACAGCCTTGTGATTTTCAACATCTTCTGTCTTAATAGCTTCCATGTGGTTCAATGTAGTATATTCTTCGAGCACATTATTATACTCATTAGCAAGTGTAGGATTCTTATTCAATCTTCGCTCTAATGAGTGTAGTCTGTTGATCGCAATGTCATATGAGTGACCATACTGACACTGTGGATCACTAGTCCTAAAAGGTAGCCTTACAATAAATTTTCCATCTTCCCGTCTTACTGTAGTCTCTTCGTATATCTTCTCACAAAGTTTCTCCTCTTCTGTTAATCTTTTCTCAATACTATTAGGCTCGTTCTCAATTTCCCAGAATTTCTTCAGTAACTCGTCTTCTCTTATTTGAACATGTAATGTTATAATCTCTTCATTTTTCAACTCTTGTGTGACCTTCCCAGACAGTATCCACCCAAATACGGTATTTTGAGCTATGAGGTTACCATGCGGACTTCTTTTGATTCCATTCAGCAAAATTTCTCCGTAAACGTCAGCACCAAGTAGTACATCAACCTTTCCAGGTGATGCAAATCCTGGATCGGCCAGATGTAAATCCTTTAGCTCTAGCCAGTCAGGGATATGTACCTCACGACTCGGTAATAGGGATGTAAGTGATTTTAATACATAAGCATTAACACATATTGTTTTACCAGGTTCGAAACGCGACTCAAGTTGGATACTAACAGCATACTTAATAAGCGTTTGACCATCTCCCAAACCTGACACCTTACCATTTACATTTGTACGTTTAAGGCCTAACAGTTGTACAGTATCTTCGCTCACAAAAGAAGCTTGCGAGCCTTGATCAAGTAATGCTCTAATAACATATGAACCATTTTTACATCTTGATTTTACAACAGCAGTTGCTAACAACACGTTATAAGTTTTTAAATCTCCTCTTGAAAAATTAGCCACTACAGTTGTCTCGTTCTCTGGTGTAGTTGTTTCTCGATTACATTGTTGAGTTTCCCCTCTAGGTGCATCATTTTGTCTCGAAGTATTGTAAGCTTCTTTATCTTCTTTGTCAAAATGGAGTAAGGTATGATGTTTTTTACCACACTTGCGGCAAGTAGTGTTTTGATGGCACTTATATACAGGATGTGTGGGCGCGAGACAATTAAAACAAAGTTTCTTAGTTTGTGCAATATTCTGTCTCTGAAGAGCTGGTTGCTTCTTGAACTGGGTGCAGTAATAAACAAAATGAGGACCATTACACATAGCGCAGATCTGCTCAGATGAACTATTTTTTACATTTACCGATGAATGAAATGCCTTAGGTTTCACTAATTGGTTTGTACTTCTCGATTGTATACAACTCTTATTACTCATCTGTTTACCGGTATCTAACATCTCCAAACTTCTAAACCTCGTCTCTAAAAATTGTTCCAATTGAGACCATTTCGGTAAATCATCTGACGTAACACTTATATATGTTTCCCATTGCCTCAGTGACTCGTGATCCAATTTTGACACTACTAAATAAATTATAACGGCATCCCACTGTTCTGTATTAATATTAAGATTATTAAGAGCCTTAATACAAGAAGTTGTTGTATCCAATAATTGTCTAATTGCACTCGCAGATTCATGTTGTATAGATTTTTGTCCAAATAATGTCTTCATAATTGCATTACAGTTGTATCTCTTATTATTGTAACGTTTAGTTAATTGTTCCCATGCTTCTTTGTAATTCGCTGATGTAGTAGGAAAATTTCTCAGAAGTACCTCAGGTTCTCCAGACAGACTTGACTTTAAGTAGTGTAATTTTTGAACTGGTGAAAGTGTATTGTTTTCATGTATTAATGAAACAAACATGTCATAAAACGATTGCCATTCAGTATATCTTCCCGTGAAATGCGGCAATTGAATTCTCGGTAATTGCACTTCAGAACCATTTATTTTTGCGTTAGATAGGTTATCATTTGCATCACTCTTTTGTGTAATGTTTTGCGGTTTTGCGAGGGCAAGATAATCCTTCAGAAGAGCCTTGTATTGTATGAAAGATTCTTGAAAATCATCTTGCATGTCGTTCTTAAAATATTGTAATTGTTTCATCTGCTCATCCGTTGCTTTCGCCACTATTTCGAGATGGTTTTGATTAAACGCCTCTTCTAATTTTTCTAAAGCTTCCATCCTGGCCGTCAAATAACTGTATTTTGCTCGAATTTCTTGCTTAGCTTTCTTAAGATTGCGTTCCGCTTTGATTAATTGATCAAACAATTCTTGTTGTCCTCGGATTAATTCGTCCATCTTGGCAAATTAATATTGTAGCAAAACTTCTGTTAATATGTTAGTAATTGTCAATTTACTATAAAAGTAACTTCTATTCACGTTAAAAACACAATATAATTTTAAAAGTCAGCTCAATCATAAACAAAAATTAGTGAACTAATAACAAACTAAAGTCTTTGACAAGTTCGCAAAACAAAACGTCAACAGCACTCATACGTTAAAGTTTATAAAAAATGGAAAAAAAAACAAATCGGATATCTTAATAAGTCCACAACACTAAACAGTTTTAAGTTCAAAGTTAAATCATAAAGTTTTTAAAGTCCACACATAACACAAAATGTTCAAGTCTTTATGATAAAATTACGAAAATTTTACAAGTCCACATTAACATAAAATTTTCTAAGTCCTTAATTCGAAATCACAAAAATTTTACAAGTGTCTGGTAATCGAAATTTTTCTAAGTCCAAAGAGTAAGTCACGAATATTTTCTAAGTTTAAATTTTATCACTGTTTTTTCTAAGTTCCTTTACTCACGGTTTTAGGGTCCAATTTACCATCACTAACACTGTATCACACTTATTCACTTAACTTCACGGTTCACTTTTCCTCTTCTCCCGGGTTTCGGCACCAATGTTAGAAATGAAACACTCGTTGAATTAACTCGTATATATTATTCATTCGTACTTTTAACTCAATCAATACAAAACATTATGCTAACATAAGGAAGATGCACAGACACTTTAATAGCGCGATCTAAGTGACAGTCAACGCCATCTAGTGATAAATTTTGTCACTACATATATGTAACATTTTACTCAGAGATGTAGAAAAATATTTGCATTTTATATTCTACTCTTTGTGATTTAATTAGGTTAAGGGTTAATTGAATATATTTATTCAAGTTCCGGTTGACATCAATTATTATTTTGTTGGTGCCACAAATTGTCAGATACTTTTTTTATTGAAAAAGTTATTAAGACAATCAATAGTTGTAAGAGTTACTAAGGTATCGATTTTCTAAGATAGCTATAATTAAATGGAGACGTAAATGTTTTATTTCGTCAGCAACTTTACGAAGTCAAGTGGAAGAATGGAATGGAATACGAGAAAAATTTCCTATAGTTTCCGTGTACGACGAAAATACAAGCGATATCATTTAATGTCGCAAAATAATGGTAAAACAAATTGCGGAAATAAAGCTTAAGAGATGTTTCTGTATGTATCACTGTCTTCATAAATATATACATATATGACTATGATACTTTTACATAATAATATTTTTATTTTTACAGGAAATATTCGACTACATTACTTTAACTGTAGCTGCAATATACTATAAACGCCCAGAAACAAGGTAAAGGCGTCTTTCTCTTAAACAAGGGAAAGAGCTAATTTTATTCCGCTGCTCAACCAAGAGGTATATACATACTTAACTCTTGTAATAGGATAAAAGTGATAAGAAAAATATAATTATAACATTCAAATAAAAATTATATTTGGACCTTAATGTACGGTTTTCAGGAAATCACTTCCATTCAGAAAAAAAAGCACGTAATTTTGCAACCACAAGGCATTATTCAGAATTTTGGTAAGTAATTGTACCTAATACAATAATACACAGACAGTGTGCAAAGTAGTGTATACTTGTAATTGTTGATCGACATCTTTGTCAAACTGTAAAACACTTTATGCTCCACCCACACGTGAGAACGGACTGGCGCGGACATTTTGTTCATCACCAATAGAAGATAAGCAAATGTATAGAATACCTAAGCGCACTAGAAGTCCGCGTGAATCATTTGTAAATAAACAAGTAGATAGCACGTAATTTTGAAACCACAAAGCGTTATTCAGAATTTTAATAAACTAAAACTATCGACTAGAACATCTTTATGAAACGTTAAAATACTTTATGTTAATTTTTATCTAGTCGTTAAAAGCAATTGAACGAATGAAACACTATTGCAATAGAGTTCGACATCAATGGAGTAGCTTCAAATTAAACAGTCTTTTTTTGGCTTAAAATTTGCAGCGCTTTGCTAATCGATTGCCGAACCTATTTTTGCCGTGTCAGAAAGTTTTCCGCTTTTTGAACCTCGCCTATTTTAACTTGTTTTCACTTTGATATTTTAAACTAGATTACGCTATCTGTATGCACCACTTATATTGAATTTTTACGTTTATTACGGCTAGTAGCAAAAATGACATCTCATCGTTTATTTCATTTTTTAGTATTCAAATCACTAAGTACCAAGCATATCCAAATCAATTACGATATTTAAAAGTTATCGTTTAAAAATAAAATTACATTCATTTTCATATATCCCTACAAAAACGTAATAAAAGGCTAATCCTTTATGTCAATTGGAAACGCGAACAAGCTTAATATTTTATTTGATAGTATATTGTTATATACTACGAAAGCAAAGCAAAGCCAAAAGCGCTTTACGCGCTTGAATTTGTTAAACAGAATCAGAGATCAGATCTGACTAGTCACGTGAAAGAAAAAAATCTGAAACATTTAGTGAACCCTAAAAAGGGGAGAAGTCAAAGTTAAATGTAAATGACAGATGGAGTGATACTACCATGAGGGTGTCGGCTTAGTATACTTGTTAACTGAGGCGTCTAGATTTAGCGTTATAGTAAGATCCACAGGAGAGGTGAGACAGTCAACGTGAAATAAAGTGAATGTAATTGTCAAGGCAAGTGGTGTGTGGTTCTTGCAATTATTTACCGGCGAGACATAGGGGAATGAAGAGGTCTTGAGACTCCGCCAAGTGGGCCTTCATTCTTGTTGTGGAACTGCCCTGCATAGTCGTAATCTCGTTTTATGTTCTACCCTGGTCTGAGCTCCTAGTATTCTAAATTCGTTTTGACTAAATAGGTTTCTTAAAAAATTGTTGAAAGACTATTATCGAACATAAAAAGCAATTAATTACTTTTAGCTTTAATAAAGTAAAGAAAAATCTTAGTTCCAATTATTTTATAATTAAAATAGGTAATTAAGTCCCAAAATAAAAGCTAGATCGTTCTATAAATATAATGTTTTTTCCAAACGCAGAAGCTGAAAATCATTTTGGCTCTATAAAATATTTTCCTGTGATTATGAGTCTAATAATACTTTAGAGTACTTAGGTATGATATTCCATGCTTTACTCTCGTACGCATATTACGAACAATGATTAAAAGTCTACTGCCGGCAACCGGGGATAGTCTGCTGTGAGTACAAAGAACTTAAATCTTCAAAGCCGGCGCTGCTGTTATTATCTCAGTCATGCATGAAATGTACCCACTGAATTGCGACCTGCAATTCTACGTCTGTGCTGAAAAATTTAAACGGAAATACACAGGTTTATCATCACAAAGTTTTACTCCTTGAATATCATTTCATCAATTATTGTTGTCTATTTTTTCGTTCTTTGTATGCTTGAATAGACATATTAAATGCTTCGCTAAATTATACTTTGTAAATACTCTAATATAGTGTTAATTTTAATTTATTTTGCGGCAATCTATTGATAGTTTTCTGGTTTTAACTAGAGCAAACTCTCGAAAGGCCGGCGCGAAGTAGGTAATATATGAGCGTTCTGTAGGAGGAGTAAGAGCACTGCAAGCCCAATTTGTCTTTTCAGTTCTTTCCTCAATGCCTACCATATCTTTCGTTATTGCTTTTTTGTAGTCTAGCAACTTGTTTTAGACTAATATGCTGCTGTAAATATCCATATGTGAGATACATACGTGTGTCGAATACGCATATCTATCTATCTATTGTATGCAACTTATACGAGCAATACTTGTATTTGCATTTTTTGTATATTTATTTCTTTATACAGATGATTTTCGCAATGGCTCTAACAATTTTGCTGAAATTTATTGTATTAAGGTTTTCCGAGGTGATAAATCGCTCTTACTCAGTCTGATGTGTGTAGAAACGCGCGTTTTTGAATTTTAGGTTTATACGGAATAAAAAAAATGAAAATACATCTTTGTACAAAAAAGTGTATTAAATGAAGATTATCGAATAAAAATATGACATAATGTATCAAAAGACATCCATGGCACATCGCGTTCAAAATAACATTCAGTCACTGTGCTATATTTGAAGTGTCTTGTTGCCTGAATAATTTATGAGGCGAGTTCATCTCTGAGTGCAGCGCATTTCCGTAGCAAAGCTTGGACGAAACAGTTCGTCGACAAGATAAAGGATGAAATTAACGAACAAACGGATGCACATTTCAGATCTAGAACCCTCGACGGATTTACTTTGTCATTCAGTCTTATTACGAGGAAGCGAGAGCAATTAAGCTTTAAATCTTTTATAATTAATTTCTTTTATAGCTAAGATACTATCAATTATAGAAGAATTGGGATTCAATTTTTTCTCTTTTAAGCAATTTTTATAATTTTTTAAAATTTTAAGAGAAAACATAGGAATATGGCGTTGTAAAAGGGATCCCACAGACTCTCCGTTTCCGTGCTTTTTGTCGTGGGGTTTTTAGTAAGTACAATCCCAAATAAACCAACATTCCCCAGGGAGTCGGGTATCTAAAAAGTTTTACCCTGCGGCAACAAGAAAAAAAAATACGTGAAATGAAAACTTCTTATACATTTTCACAAAAATTTGGCGAACGAAGGAGTATGAAATTTGGCACAGTTGAACCTTATATGAAAAAGAATATATTTTAAATGTTATTTCGAGTAAATATGGTAAATTATTTAAAATAAAACCTTCTCAGACATCGACCCTACTACGTGGAAACCTTTTCATAATACTATCTGTCACAATACTGTCAGATGTCAATGAGTCAGATTAAAATAATAATAACTCCTTTATTATCTTTTAATATCTCTCGTAAATAATAATAACGCATCCTTTTTGAAATCGGTTAAAAAGGATAATTAATGGCTTAACTAAAAGGTTTCATGGTCGATTTTATCGACCATAAATGGGCCTCAAGTTCATCTAAATATGCATAAAAGGATTTATTTAATATTAAAAAGAAAAAAATTCCATAATGCCAATGATAAAGTAAAATTTACAGTAAAATAGATACCTCAGACTACAATTACTTTGCGCAATATTTACACTCAATCTATTATTTAAAACTGAAACGATAGTTTTTAAATGCACTTCTATAGTGTAACGTAAACTGACAGTTTCGTAGCTTATATCGTAGGTGCTCTACATGCTACGACGTAGCTCGTAGGTCGTTGACATGTAAAGGTCGATGTTAGATATTTTTGTATCAAATATAAAATATAAACGAAATTTTCATTTTTCTACAATTTATGTTTTTTAAACGGTTTTATTTAGCTTATTAAACGGTTTTATTTAGCTTACCCTGTTTGTTTTATTTATTATTTATTCTTGGGTCAAATTTAGTAATTCAAATTTCACCCTCTTCCTGTCAACCGATTAATCTGAAATTTTGTATACACTTTGGATTTTGGTGACAATACAATTATATTTATTCATTATCATTATAAATTCAAGATGGCCGCCGCTACAAAATGGCGGATAA
>DVWF01000092.1:0-10967 GCA_018234925.1 Junonia litoralis
CCTCCCTCTCCTCCCTAGCTATGATACTGGCTTCTGTTCCTAGCGCGTTCTGTCAAAATAAGCCCGCCAGGTATTAGACACTGTTAAATATTATCTATTAGTATATCAAAACAATATATTTTAATAGAAAGAATAAAGAAATCTATAACCCTATGTCTGCTTCGTCTTCTTTCTACTGTTTTGGATTTGTATTTGACTTGGATTTTTTCAATTGTTGCTTTAGTAATATTATTATTTATGACTACTTTTACGTAGTATTTCTTAAATAGTTTAAAATCGCGTGTTTACTCGCTTTAATGAATATACCTACTTTTTAAATAATAAAATATACCATATTTTTTAAATTCAGCGGTTCGAGTGATATTTCACAGTCTTAGCACTGTATTATGTTGATAGTATATATATGTAGTTAATTGCGTGTCTGTAATTATTATTATTAAAAAAAACACATTTTTCACCATTTGTTTTTTAAACAGACAAAAGGCGGTTATCATTTTAGCCGTATTTTTGTGAATATTACGTAATACGTTTATAATAAATCGTTTATAATCTTCACATAGAATAAAAGTTGCTTTTACTGTGTGTTACCTAGTTATTTTTAATGCAGTTATTTTAGAACAATACATTCGTATTATAGTTACGAAAAGTCAAGAAATTCATATTCGTCGTAGTGTGACGTACATAAGATTTGTATCTTATACAATGGAGTTTCATTAAAAATATCGATAAAAATGTCTGCCATATTGCACGTGTGAAGCCAGGTCGTGTCGCTACTCGCTAGTGAAATATAGAATTTGATTTTAAAATGATTACCTAAGGAAAATCTTAATATACATTTAATAAATAGTGTGAAATTGGCTATGGCTGAATTTGATCTTCAGAAATCTTCAGATACGCAAATCAAAAGAATGGGTTAAATGGTTTCAGGTCTAAACGTTTTCAATTTTCTAATGTTATATGACTCAAACAGCCTTAAATATACAGTAGAGTATATTTTTATAGCAATATGCAAAAATTGAAATATCTTGGTTTTGTTTTCATTTAATACGAGATTTTTTAAGAGTTCCACTAGTCTGAATCACGCATTGCCGCTTTAAAATCGTTGCTAATTTTTAAGAGTTCGCACCATAATGACACGAATTTTACCGCTTGTTCTAAAATTTCGCACATTTCAATGATAGAACAAAGTTTTTATAGAAAGGTTTCTAACCCGAATTTTCTGTAAGATTACACAAAAAAACAAAGTATTTATTTTCATTGTAAAAGTCTTTTTTAAGTAGTAATGGTTTTAGTTTAATAATTTGGTTATTCTGGTGGTTCTATTTTATAAAGAAATTGTACATTTTCAGTCATAAAAATGGATTCGGAGTACGATCGCAAGTTCGAGGAGATGAAGAAGTACATTCCATTTCTGGAAAGTATGATCAAGAGACTGGAAAATACGAGTTCATCGTCCAATCCCAGGCAGGCACAACTCGATAAGATAAGGTCTCTGAGAGATCTTCTTATGGACAAAAAGAAAAGGTGCATATACTTATTTTAATTTAGTTCAAATTTTTTTAAACCATTATTAACAGATTATGTCAGCTAAAGCCTATAAGGTAGGCGACTAAGTCATTTTACTGTAATGTACGACGTTAATATGATGAGACCGTTCGTGTCAGTACAGTGTACCGCCCGCCTAACGCCGAAAGTGTTAATATGTTACGTTACATTATTATAAGTTAGTCTCCACTCTTAGTTGAGCCCATATAAATATTGTTCAAAATAACCGTATTTGTTATACACGAGTGTCTTGTGTTTGGATAGTATTTCAGTACACTAAGTGTCTAAAAATAATTGTGAAATGTATGATAAAAAATGTTTGTTGCAGAATGAAAATGGAGAATCTATTAAAATGTGAACAAGTTTTGGTTAATTTATACGAAAAAGTGGAGCAGGTAAGGTCATAGGTTTTACTATAAGTTTTTCAAAAATGGTAAACGAATAAGAATTAAAATTAACTTATTAAATAAATTATTTCTTTTTAGAGAGATTCAATGCCTGTCCCAAAAAAGGACGCCAACACTTCCCAAAAAGACAAAGTCGATTTAAATGCGGTCAGGCACAAGTTAAAATCAGCTGTGACAAAATTACAAAAAGAAAGTGTAGAAACATTACCAGAAATTGCAAGAGCAAGTGAAACGGAAGAAGTATGTGTACCTGGAAGTAAAGAACCAGCTTTATTTCAACGCAGACCCAATAAATCATCGATGTCTCCCACACGTCCACTTGCTAACATAATGAAAGAAACTTCTCCGCAAATATCTAAACGAAACTACACTCGAGTATTACATTCACCGGAGCCAAAACAAAGTTCCTGGTCTGCAGACGAAAATCCAACTGAAAAACCACTTTACAGTAGAAGGTCACCGAAAAAATCACCACGCCGGCGGTCGCCGTCATATCACAGAAAAGAACGAAAAAAGCCGATAAAAACTAAAACAAAAGACACAGAATCTAAAGATCTTAATATAACTTTAAATGTGCCCGAAGAAAGCTTAAGCTCTTTAAATACGAAAGACATTCTGTCAAGGATTATAAACTGTAGTGATAATGACGTAGACATTGACACATTGCGTGAGTTACGGACTCAAATACTTGGTGAATTAAAAGACACAGGAACTAATGAGGATATTTCAGATCTGATTCTTAAGTCGTATAAGAAAAAAGGTACGAAATCCATTAAAACTGAGGAGGTAGAAGAAGGAGAACTGTCTGATAGTGAAAGTGAAGCTATTGAAAGTATATACGGCAGTTTAGTGATGGATAAAGATAAACTATCTATAAAACCGTCAAATAAAGTATCCAATGATGAAAAGCCACGTAAAATACAAATATGTCTTGTTATAAATTCCGATAAAAACAAACCAGTGCCAACTAGGGAACATGATAAAATAATGCCTGTTGACACGTCTGATTTTGAAACATATTGCAATAAAAATCGAAGTAGTGAAAATGAAAAAGATAAACTTGACACCAATTGTCAAAAGAATGCCACCGTTAAAGATAATAAACCAAATACTAGTGATGATCATCAGGTATCTGTTGAAGTTGATAATCAAAAGGTTGCGGAAAATAGTAAAAATGAAAATAAGGAAGCTGAAATAGGCAGAGGGAACGAGATGGAAGAAAAAACAGGGCTTGATATGAAAAAAGAAGCAGATTTCCTTGAATCAAAAGAAATAGAAAAACCTAATTTCTATAAGACACTCATGGAACAAAAAGACGATAGCAGTAAAAATATGTCTGACGATAAGTCTAGCGCTCACCTAACTTTACCTAATGAACAGAATTCCGCAAACGTGGGTAAAAATGAAACTAAAACAACTGAAAATGTTAATGTTGAAATACCGTTATTAGAACCGACAAAAAAAGTATCAGAAATTGATATTTTACAAGCTCTAAAAAAAGAAATACTGAGTGAAACAAACAGTGTGCTCAGTTCAGAGGCCGACACGCCACTGTTACATCAACCCAAAATAACAAAAGTAGTAAATGCTCACGAAATTGGGTCTAAGAAAAGGATATCAATCGAAAAGTATAAAGCTAAAACAAATGCTCCTATAAAAAACGTTAGCAATGAAGGTGCTAATGTTAATAAAGAAGAATTGAGTAAAAAACAGAGTTTGAAATTGACGGAAAAAGAATGTGAACGTTTTAACTTCCTCTCAAAATTACCTTTAGACGGAAGCTCTGATGATGAAGATAGGTCTACTATGTCCATGGATGACATTTATGGAAACTTAGCTCCTAAATCACCCGACCATGAAGATTTCGCAGATACTGGCATAAAACCTCCGGTGATTATTCCTAGTGATCCTGTTCAGACAACAATTGTTAGTTCAGAGACAGATATAGATATGAGAAAAATTTTGCCAGTTTTACAATCTAATTTAATTCCCGATGATCGAAATGTATTAACATTCTCAAAAGAAAATACTCAAAAATCTTTTAGTTTGGATAGAGAACCAATAAAAAACAATGAAAACGTTACGAAGACATTACTTGATCCGAGAATGAAGAAAGATATTAATGTTTTGCCAGAAAGCCCAAATCCGTACATGATAAATGCTGATAAAACTGGGAGAACGGCTGTAAATTTCGTTAATACATCAGCAAACATAAATTTACTTCAAAGTGGAAATCCTAACTCATCATTGTCATTAAATGTTAATATAGCTAATAACAGAATTGTTATGTCACCAAACATGCCTCCTAATGCAACACCTATAATGACACCCAACTTTGGGCCAAATATGACACCAATCAGAACACCAAATGTTCCAAATATGACACCTAATGCAAGATCTTTTGAAATGACTCCATCTCGACAAATATTCGATAACGATGATTATTTAAATCAAAAACACGTATATGCGCCAATGTTTCCTATTGCAGATGCTCGGGACAATACTGAAAAACAATGGAATAGTCCAGATAGTAATCGAATGCCATTTTGGGACGATCCAAGAAGTAATTCAAGTCAAAGAGATGTAGATTATAGAGATTCAAGAAACATGCCATCAAAGCGGGACACTGATTACAGAGATATTAGAGGCAACTCTATACAAAGAGATAGTAATAATTCCACATTTGAACAATATCAAAACAGTCCAAGAAATGATCGGTTTCTTTTTGATAAAATTGACTCAAGCCGTAGAATGGAGTGTCCGCCAACGCCAAATCACCCATTTGGAAGATTAGATTGTCCAGCAACACCCACTCCTTCTTTTGGAAGAATGGATGCACCGATGACACCAGTTCATCCTTTTGGTAGAGCAGAATGTCCGTCCACTCCAAATCATCCTTTTGGAAGACCAGAACCTTTGCTACCTTCACCATTTGTAAGACCAGATTTTAATCAGCCTGTGCCGAGCCAGTCATTTGGGAAACCACTAGATCCAAGGTTGAATAGGAATTCCGATTATGATAACTATCACAATCGTGACGAAGATAGAGACCGAGGCTATTTTCATGAGTCTAAGTTTAATGCCAATTCATATAAGTCTGACCACAATAATAGAAATAACAATCAAGATTCATATAGAAGGTACCAAAGAGAACAAAGCATAGGAAGAAATGAAAGAAACAAAAATTACGATCACGGTGGACGTAATTACAGAGAAGCACGTCGTGAAACTAGTGTAGGGCGATACAATAGAGATTATGATAACGATAGATCATTTAATCGAAATCGCGGAACAAGCGGTAGAAGTTATGATAATCGTAATCAAAATGAGTTTAAAAATTATGATGAAAGTGATCGACGAACTTATCAACGTGAAAAAAGTCGGACGTCATCACATGCGTCTACAAGAGATTCTAGTGTCGGAAGACCGTTTACAAAAGAAAACCAGTTGTCAGTTAAACGTGACGCTGGTTATTCCTTTACCATTGATACAAGTGTAAACACCACATTTCAAGATAATAATAAGAATAATAGTTTTGATGCTCGAAGACAACGCGCTGCAAGTGTTGGGAGAAATGTAGTTCGTTGTTCGAGCCCAAATAAAGTTTCCAATCGTGATTCAAAACATATAAACAATAATTTGGAAAATAAAAACAATTTTCGCCGTGCTGCTAGTGTTGGTAGGGAAATAAAAGATAATAAACTTAACTTTAAAGACATTAAAGCTGACTTGAAGTCATTTAAATTAAAAGGAGAATCTAGATGGAATAAAGAAGACTCAAACAACGAAGAAAGCAAAACAACGAAAAAAGTCATGAAATATCGTGATCCTCGTAGTCGTAAAGATTTACATCAACAAAAACCAAATATAGAACCTAACCAGAATAACGTAAAATATTCACCTCGAAAAAACTACAGAGATCCACGAATGCGACGAGAAAATTCATATGAAAATAAGAGTAATTACAGAGACGATTACAGAAGCAAATCAAAAGATTCAAAAAGTGTAACCCAAACCGAAAAATATTTACACCGTTCATTTTTTCAAAGCTAACAGTTCAAAAACGTATCCAATTTCCAACACCTAATTTCCATCCAGCCTGAAGTTCGGTTTGTTTGCCATTAAACTAGTTTCGAAACCAATCATGCTTACACCCTTCCGTGCTACATTGTAACGGTGTTGTTACGCCTCCTTTGTGAATGTAGATCGCGATAGGAACTAGGTAATGGTTATAAATGTAAATGAAAATGTGTCATGTAGAAAGTATTTTTTGATATTTGCTTTGAGGTAGATTTTGTGTCTATTTCTTCGTTTTGATCTATTATTTTGTATATAATATGGGTTTAGAGATTCCTTAAATGCTAATTTTGTGTTTCCTCTATTTCGAATGGGAAAGATTGTGTGTATGTATAAGTGATGTTTTTTATTGCTATTTTAGATTAAAACTACTGAACCGATTTTAATAAGACTTTACAAGAAGATAGTGAATACATAAGAATTGTTTGATTAAGAATTATGTTTTTTTTTTATTATTATTTTTGCCTGTGATTCACATTGAATCATTTTAATTAATGCTCCTTACATATGTCTATATCAATACTGATTTCTATAAGTTAATAATAATTATCTGTCATTGTAAAATATAAATAATAATGATTATGGTCTTCAATTCAGTTGAAGTTTATTACAAAATTTATTAAGTACATGTACGTAAACAATCGAAATATGTATTAACAACTCGCTCCTCCCTTCATTATTAATTTATTAAGAGTCTAATTTATATAAATGGGATTCAAGGATAATTAATTATGAAAAGCAATTAATGATTTAGAATTTGCGATGAGTTTTGTATTAAGATTGATATTTACTGTGATATACCCATTTATGCTTTGTATTTGTTATGGGATGATAAGAGTTCTCATAATAGGATTAAAATTTTACTGAATATTATCAGGCCTTCTGGGTCATTACATAAATGGGATATAATGTAATTAATTAAGGTAAAGGCACCTAATTCTGAAGTTTTCGAAAAAAAACGGTTTTACTATATTTTTTTTTTTTGTTTTAAAAAGGGTAATACATTAATGAAAGCTTTCTAGAATATTATATAAAGTTATGAAATTATAGATTAAGCCATTTTTTCGAATACCTCGGAATTAGGTGCCATTGTTCCGAATATTTAGGTGCCTTTACCTTAGTTATATTTTTTTTGTTATTTGTACACTTTCCATAAGATAGTGAATGCATAATGCATATATCAAGTCAAAGTTCAAACGCTTACGTCATTTAGACGATGAATTGTTACAAAGTTTAAACGGCCCGAAGTTCCTGAAACGATTCTTGGCGTTGGTGATTTAATCTTGCACTTTAATAAGAACTGAAACTGACTCGAAACGCTGAGTCCATACTTTTATTTCGTTTTAAAACATGAAAATAATGTTTAGATAAATCGGCAAAGTTCATCGGGTAACGCAATCCGCTCGGATCACTGACTTTTCAATAAACGTTTTGATCTTAAATATTGGCACTGCTTTCTTATTAAAAATGTTGACTTGAAAGAATTTTACTGTATTTTTATTTGTCGTCTCAATGTAAGAACTGAAATTACTTAGGCTTGCGTTATATTGCAAAATGTTGATAGATGTTGATGTTATCTGTGTCATTATAAGCATTTTAAACATTTCTTCAGCTTCTATTACAAATGAATCAATTGACTGTAATTGAAAAGCCACTGTAATTGAAATCTTAAGAAATTCATCATATTAACTTTTTACCGAAGCATATACGCGGACTCAAAAAATAACAATATAATAGATACCTATCTCCACAAGCCAGGATTCCGTTTTGAATCATGAGGGATTTATTAAAAAAGATTTTTTAAAAAAAGTGTAAAAAAAGATTATTTTCTTGCTCCTATGTCTGTTTCAACTTTAAACACATTTTGCAAGCTCAACGATTCAGTACACGTACCTTGTATCTAATATTAATTTGTTTATTGTAAACATGGACTGCACCTGGTCTGGAAAACTTGCTGATAAACTCGTTCCAAACTTCACTCCAGTTTTCAAACTGTTCAAACTTCATCCGGATTTACACCTGCAGCGATATTTACTTGCTAATTTCTTATCTGGGTCTAGTTTTTGGACGTTGATAGTTTTAAATTAAATAGCATAACTTTAATATGAACTAGTAATTAATATTACTTCTCGCAGTTGCTAGTAGTAGTACAGATTATAAATATAATGTGACCCTAATTATGGAAAGATATCTTTGGTGTTGTAATGGGCATTAACATACTCAAATCAGAATATTTTTGTCTTTAATTACCTGATATTTAACTGTGGTTGGTGTCATATAACCTTATTCAAAATTCGATACATTTGAAAAAGGTTATTCGACACCAAAAAGTGGTCGCTAAATGATGACATTTATTTCCTACCAAATCCATACTTTAGGGGACCACCAATACTAATTTCGATAATCACTTTGAAAGCAGTCATTGTACCGCTAAATTACTACAGAGTCCGCATTTCAAATTCGTGCCCAAAGAGCTTGAACAATTAAATTATATGTCCATTTGCCTGTCGAGGCAAAACGCTTGATAATCAAATTTAAAGTTCTCATTTCTCTTAGTGTGGTTTGGAGTGCGGTAAAGTTAGATACGAGCCTTTACTGTATACGATTGACACTAAACAAACCACAACGAACAGTGCTAGAAGCCTTTGCCAATAGACTCTGAGTTGTTTGACATCATTTAGAACAGTGTTGTATAAAGAAGGAATCTTGTGCAAGCCCCAAATAATTTTCTAGCATCATCATCTAGATGATTCTATTTCTCAATTTTATTCTATTTTTCAACTCCCGCCAAGAGCCGTCAGAGAACTTCTTTGACACTTCAAATATATTCCGAAAAATCCCAACCTGAAAGGCAAAATTCTTTGCAATTAATTCCCATTTAGAAAAATACAAAATTGACAAAAAAGATATTAATCGTCAATTACAAGTCACCCACATCCGTCGAAAACTTGACGCTGCGAAAAATAGGTTAGCAAAATGAACGATCCTGATGTACGTATGTATGTATGGTTGGGGCATTATGCAAACATGTCACTAACTCCAAACAATGTCAGGGTTGTCAATCAACGGTGGTTAAACAAATGGATTCCGTATGACACACGACGCAAACACGGTAAACGTCACCAGTTCCATACAAATAAGCTGGTGGAGTGAATGAGATGATATATGACGTTAATTGTTCGAAAGTTTTATGTAAAGAAATACTGCTGAAAATTTGTAAAATGGCCGTTTTTTTCAACGGAAGATTTTTCGGCTGTTCTAATGTTAGATTTTGGCAAATATCTCTTCGCGTATCAGGGAGAAAAATAGTAATTCTATTCACCACCCGCATTTACATACGTACGGGAACGTGTCGAAATTTCCATCTGATAAAAATGAGTTTTGTGCAATGATTTCTTTCTCTGTCAAATACTAGATTAAAAAAAATATTGTTCTTCAAATTTCAGAACCACGAGCCTGCGGCATAATTTCGCGAGAAGTATCATTATCAATTTTAGTAGATTAACGACAGTTGATTTCATATTGACTGAGAAAAATGGACATACGACAATCTCGATAGTACGGTAATCTGAACACCTTAAGCATTAGTTGATCGACTCAAGTCATCAAGTCATGGATTGATAAATTTAGTTTAGTCAGCATAATCATTTATTTGGTGAGAAGATAAAGAAACAAACATCTATATCTCATTTCTCATCGAAAATGATCATGTCTTCCCTTATACATTAACATAAAATACATCATATTAAGTTACAGTCGCCAGTGGCTGTGATATGCCAAAACTGACGAAATAGTGAATGCGTAAGACTGTTTGTATTTTACTTTATAAGAATACTGCCTAATATGATTACATATGATTTTTACATTATGGCGTTAAAATTTACATAAACTATTAGCACGATACGTATTTTGATTTTTATTATTCGTAATTAACTTCGAAACCAAAACTTACTAAAGACTGAAATATAATTAACATTTGTTAACTTTGGTTGAACAGCGATTTGACATTTGAGATAAATTAATTCAATAAACCATATCTTATTCTGTATAATTTATTACCAAGATATAAACTTCACAACAATTTATGAAATACTTACATGACTTAGTTTCTCAAGTAACATTTGTGTGTCACTCAAGTTTGAGTCATTAGACCAAATGTGATGAAAAATATCCCCATTAAATAAAAGAATTCCATGATCATTTTCAACTGGCTGTATGGTGGGCTCAGAACCCTGCATCCATAGAACAGTTCCACACATATAAAGGCTTACTTTATCGTTAACGGCTACATTAATCGAATGTGTACAATCTGGACCTCTATTCTTTAATCGGTCAAAGATCTGTTCATCCTAAAAGGGACAAAAAGTTTATTATATTTTATAGCCTTATAGGTGTAAATATTAATAGTGTAGTGCAGGTAGCATTGAAAATATTATTTGCCTTAACACTAGTTTCAGTACAATTTCCGATTTCACAAAAAATTCCACACATGGTCAATCAGATATAATACAAACTATAACAATAAAATCATAAGGAAACAGTTATTGGACTTTATTAATAAAAGTTTAGTTTAATATCCGTCACAATAGTGTTTTTACGCTTAGTTAAAATATAGGACTTATTTTAATATCTTATTTTATGTTTAATAAATTAATGAAAGAAAACGTTATTTTAACATTACATCATTT
Source organism: Junonia litoralis (assembly GCA_018234925.1). Lineage (NCBI taxonomy): Eukaryota > Metazoa > Arthropoda > Insecta > Lepidoptera > Nymphalidae > Junonia > Junonia litoralis. The sequence goes on from DVWF01000092.1 coordinate 10,718, forward strand.
TTAAATTAACAAATTATAACCTTTTTATACACAAAAGCTCCCAAGCATTTCAAACGTTATTTACCATTTTGCGGGAAACAGAAAATCACATAAAACGATGACTATAATTTGCCTTCTTTATACAATTTTACAGAAACGGATTTAGGTAAATTGGATAAACTCGTATTTCTGAATCCGAACAGGCGAGTGCGAAGTAAATAGATACGATTCCCGCGCCGCCGACCGTGAAACAGATTTCATCAGGACGACT
>DVWF01000093.1:0-10933 GCA_018234925.1 Junonia litoralis
TTTCATTTTGTTGTTATTTAAAAAAAAATCAAAATAATATTTTGTAACATACACAGACGTAAGATGCAGGAAATAGGTGCTATAGCAATTTTTATTATTTCTATTGTTTTGGATCACCATTATATTAACTATACACAACCTTTCCTTGATATACTATACGTACGTACAAATACATATGTGTGTTTTGCATAAAGATCAGTACATACATATTTTTAAATATTAATACAAGTTTCAGATAGAGTTAACTAGGTATATTTGCTGTACTCGTTACATTATAACTTGGTTCTCGATCGATAGAAAACTTAGCCACGTTCAAGTTGATAAAATTACAAGACAAACCGCTAACACTCACCCCGCACTCCATTTTCAACTGCGGACAGAGTTCACTAAGAGGTGTTTGTATTGAAATTGATTTATGGAAATTTCGCGGTGAAGACGCATCGACTACCGAGACTTGGCATCGGATTGTTAAAACGAATAGATTGAATTCTTACTATCTGCAGTAAAGATCGTAGAGTATTCGAGTGCCGCAACAATATGGCGCAGATTGCGAATTTCTATGTAATCATGTTTATTTAAAATAACTTGTAGTCCTTATAATGAAAAATTTACAATCGAATTACGTGATTGTTGCAGGGTGTAAATGAATGTTAACGGCATAAAATATCTTGTAATAAAATAAACTTCATCTAAAAAAAAAAAATGAAAATGATCGTACGTATGTATATGAAAGGACCGCATACGTAAATTCTTAATACAAATATTTTAGTAGTTTTAACTCTATCGCAGAAATTAAATATTTTTACAATGTGGAACGTAACGTATTTAAACTTTGTATAAATAATAACACGTCTAAATTACATATGTACATATATAGGTACTCTTTTGTAACATAAACGTGGGTTATTATCTCCTTTCACTCTAAATATCCAATTAAAATTAGTCGTTCCATACAAATAATTACTCAGTGGATGTGTGTTTTGCACTGGCTTAGTGTCTAGTTTGAGCTTGATTCGGTATGCAATGCACTAACTATTTGCGAGACATCCTGTTAGGTTTCCAATACATCTGGCTGCCAGTGCATCGATGACTCGACGGCGTACGTGCGTGTGTTCGCAATGGGTACCTACTGTCACTGTACGTTGTTCTGTTAAATGGCATTAAATTTGTTGTTAAATTTTGAGCCCGAGTAAAGCATAAAATGCTTTATTACACAAAATAATGTCTGTATTAATATCAGGTTCTTTTAGTATGAAATATCCAAAAGATTGACCTTTTAAAATATTATATCAGTGTCATAGACATTGAAGAGTCCATTAATATAGAAATGTTCACCTTAATCAGTAGGTACTATTATATTAAAAAGTGTTTTCTACGAAATTATTTATAAAGTTTAAGTTATTACGATAATCAGTAATTATGCTAGAATAATCCAATTATTAGAAATTAATTGCACTACGAAATTACGTATCCATTTTGGGCGTTAATGGCTTGGCGTGGTTTGTTTCGCAGCATTCTTGGTCCAACGGAGATTTATTTGCCCATTTGAAGTGCGGCTGTCCCATCCCGCACTGCACGCCCCATACAAATTGAAAATCAATGAACCGCGGAATTCAATTTCATATGAAAAGCTATTCTTTATGTTCCTACAGCACTTGCGCCATGGACAAATATTTAAACACGAAACACTGTCCTAAGGAGTTCTGTTATATATTGAATTATTTTGCAATATTAATAGTTAAGTGCTAAAGGCTATTCTTGTTCGAGTTTAAAGTTGACTGTGGTATATTTTTACATTTTGCATTATTTTGGTCGTTTCTCTACATATTTTTATTCTTTCGATACTTTCGATACTATAGTGACAAATTTAAGCATTACGAGTATTTTTGGCAAGCTGTTTGGGATATTATTTTAAAGTCAATTACTTCGAAAACATTATTTGTAATATTGAAAATATTAAATTGAACAAATAATTTACTTTTATAATAACAAAACAAATTGAGTATTTTTAAAACAATGAAACATTACAATGATGTATTTCATGTCCGTTTTGAACTAAGACATTGTTTATTATGGCAATAATAATAATTTTAGCACAATATGGATAGTATTAACTAACACATAAAATATATGTAAGTACTTACCTAAGTATTAAATCTAGATAACTCTACGGTAAAATTTGGATGAGTTGAAACGAAGGAAAACATCCGAGCAAACTAGTAAGTTTCAAAGGAAGTTCTATGATGCTTATACGAGATGCTTTTCGGAATACTTTCTTAATAAGCCCGACAGTTTAAACTGGCTTCCAAAACAAACAAACTTAATTAAGGCCACGAGTGTTATAGTAATTATACATTTCCCATATTAATTGTATATATCAAAATTATCATTCCGTCAGTAATTCACCCCCGTCCTCAAGTCTCGTCACGCCCTTTTGATACTCAAAGCATGAACTGTAAGGCAATTAGACGCCTATAATTACCATGTTAATTACAGACACTGTTCTTGTTTCTCATCTTGCCATTCCGACCGTTTCGTTGTTATTTTAACACAAATTCGTTGAAAAGTGGCTCTAATTAAAGTGCTAGTTGATTAAAGACTATTTATTTAACGTTTTCGCTTTACAGTTGATCTGAATTTCACCGTATACAATGATTGGATAAACCTTCACTCGAGATTCGAGTAAATTATTTCACGAAGGAAAATTACGTTTATATAAATTCATTATCTCGTACTAGGTTTTCTTGAAGATATGTTTGAAATGTAGGTGTTCAAAATGTGAACAAAATAAGGATCAAATTAAACACTGTTTATTTTTAAATAATTAAATGCCGTACCACAAAAACTTTAAGTTTGTCATATGGTATGTTAGAAATTTTATTACAAAGTTATTTTATCTTGGTAGAAAAAAAATAATTCAATTTTTTTTTCTAGTCCGTTATTAAAAGGTTGTAGACAAAATTAAACATTTAAACTATACATATAATAAATAGTTAAACCTCAAATTACGTAAAAAGATGATTTTCCTAATAAAGCGACTATAAAAATCATATTATACGTATACTATTTCTCGTACAACATATGAAAAACACAACATATTCGAGCGCTTACATCATCAAATATGACCCATTTAAAAGTTACTTGAAACTCATCATAGTTGAGGAGTGCAGAGTATAAATCATGAGCGTACATCGCATTCTAACGTAATCTCACCTGCACTCAGTACCGCTGCGTTAATGCGTCATGATATATTACGTCATTTGTTATACTCAACAACTGCGCTATCATATGGTGTACGTGGTGACACTGGAGATGTTATACAAATCCCGCATGCTATACAATGATGATATATTTCGTCAATTATTATACTTTAGACTGAGTTTGCCTTGTGGAGTTGCACATTTTACCGTAATGGTTGATATGGTGATACCTAGTTACTGTGTTGATTTTTTTGCTCAGTAGACCGTTTACACACTTGCCTTTCACATATTTTTGTCGGACTGTAAATTCGTTTTCGTGCATTCCAGCGCATGCCATGGTTTGGAGGTACGAGCTAATACGCGCTGAAAATATGCACGGTATTTAAAAACACTTACGTTTTTTATCATTCTGAATAATCCAGGAAAAATATAAAATTAAATTATAGGAATTATTTTCGCCATGTCTTCAAATAAAATTGAATTGAAAATATTTTCACGTTCCATGGATATATTTTACAATACGCAAAGCAGTTTCCATAAAGCCTTTATCTCGTAGGCAACGAAGCTATTATTAACACTGTGTGGCGGTATTGTCTTCCTTTCGTATTATTTACTAGGTAACATAATACGGCTCTTGTAAACGGATGTTTTGGGTTTAGCCGCCTTTAATAATAATGTTAACGATAAAGCGTACGTGTAAAGCCTACGAGCGCCTTTATTCGTGTTTCAATAGGCTCGTTTGTAATTATTTATATTAGACATATTAAAATCAACGTGAATCGAGTAAGCGTGTTAGGCACTCTTTACAATCAATGTTTACTGTTTATGTATACTTACGAATATGAGGTTGAAGAATTTGTTTGATTGTTTTAAGTTCAGGAAATAATAGTTCATATTTAATTTTGAATCGGATTGCATGAGCCATTTGAAAAAAAAATAGGCTTTTGCTCTCATTTTGCTTACATGGACATTGTTTATGGCGCCACAAAGTAGCCTCAGTTCTTTCTTAAGGTTTATTTAGCTTAGGAACCAATAAAGGAAACAAAAAAATATGTACCATTATGTTTAACAGATGTACAAAGAAGTATAACTAACCATAAAGAAATATATTACGATAAAAACAAACCGAAATATATGTATTGTAACATTAATATCGCGCGTAGGTATCGTGTCACGTTTTACAAGGAGAAAAATGAATTTCAAAATTATTAACTCGACACCTTTTTTTATGATAAAATGGCAGCGTATGAAATGTGTCATAAAAGCCTATATTGCTTTTTCTGCTTATTTCCCGTGTATTTTAACAACACCCGTACGAAAAGCGTGTTTAGTTATACAACAAATATAGGTAGAATATGAATGAATGAGAATAATGTGCAGCTGTTGACTTTGTACAATGACATTCGCATTTAATGTAACTATTTATATACGTGAATAGCTTTTGCTGACAATTAATTGTATTTATTTAAATAGTAATTATTGATGAATCACATAAGCTTATAGGTGAACGTATTCATAACTAAAATTCTCTGTAGATAAGTAGCCGTTAAAATTCGAGGATTGACTTTATATTATATGCTCTGTAGTTACTACATACACTAGTGGACCATCTACCGTACTTTTTAAAATTTAAATTTTATTTCACAAAAATTAAGGCATACTGTAAACCTAATTAACTTTATCCATATACATACAATAATCCATAGAGGAATTAAGTACGCATTACAAACAAAATCCTGATATATTTAGAAAATTAAAGAAAAAAAGAGAGTGTCGTTACCCGAGTTACATTTCAGATTTGACCCTTATCAATTCCGTCCTGACAGCTTGTCCGTCCATTAGTTGCTTTGTTTATATATGATGCAGGCATATTTTATGGATACATTCTGACGAAACTAATAATGATTGTCATGTGTAGTGAGGACTTAAATGGAATCGCGAACGTTCTAAAAATGGAATGGATATTTTTTTCGTAGCTTTCATCTTTTGATTGTTGTAAGTATTTCATATTTCTCGACATCTTTTGATCGTTGTTTGTAATGGTGCCAAAAATAATTCTGAGAAGCGGTATAAGAAATAAACATATTTTGAATCTAGTATTTTTCTAGAGGCTTGAATAATAGAATTATATTTCATATACTGTTACAGGGGATATTTACTTATGAATAGGTATATAGGACCTATGTTTGTATTTGTATGTAAACCTTAAAATGGTTAATTAGGTATATAATTAGTCGCGTCTTATCGCAAACGTTAACATATTTGATATGTTTTTTTTTATAAACTTCCCTATTTGTGTAGCAGTATTGTTTAAAGGAGGTAACACTGATTACGAAGGTTCAAATCACAAAGCGAAACTTTGTTACGTCGCTAGGTAAACGTGAAACTCGGCCCAAGCTCCCGTCTAATTAGCTAAGTTTATAAATTTGTTACCTATTTGGTATATTAAGTACTTCAGAAAGTCGGCAGACAAGATTCTTAGAATATCCTCCGGTATCTTTACTTAGCATAAATTTTAACTTTTAAACATTGCTTAAAACAAATTTTATACGATGTTATCTTTTATAGTACCTATAACTTTTTTTTATTAATTGGACCTAACAATGGCCGATGCGCCACGCTATTGTATCTACTTATTTGTGTACTAAATCTAAATGGAACTATCAGTTTTGGACTTAAATAGCATAAGCATATGTTATCATTGTACCTATTTCATAAAATGTACACAGCGTGCTTGAGGAAGATTTAATCTCTATTTTTCTGAAGTCGACTTCGGCTGCTATTGTTAAATACTGAAATTAATAATCGAAAAGTATGTTATACCTCCTTTGACTGAGATATTCGCCATTACATTACATTGAAACAATTTGAAACGGCTTTGAACAGCGCATTTAATTGTAGAAAGATCCCGAGACTTTGACTGACAGACGAATTTAATCGCAGTCTTCCCGTGATCACGGTCGCTGAAAAATGTCTGAAATGTCGGGATGACAAGTATAATTAATTAAAGCCAATATAATCTACTTACACTTTAATGAAAATATTAGTTTATGTGTGTTGTAAGACTAATAAATAAAATTATAGGATATAATACGCCCGCGTTATTCAAATACGTGAATGTTTGATACAAATATAATTTTCACTAAACAATTTGTTCGCCTAATGCGCTTATTAGATCATACCTTGATACATACAATTATATCATATATGTATATTGTATATGGACATAATTGTATGTTATAATTATTTTATCTATAATTTCATACGTGATGCGACAACTTCTTATAGATTTTCACAAAAAAATTGGCGAAAGGAGGAGTATGAAATTTGGCATAATTGAACCTTATATGGGGAAGGATTCACAAAGATAATAATTTTTAAATTGTTAATTTATTGTTTAAAATAAAACTTTTTCACACAGCGGCACCATATAATAATAATATCAGTTAAAATATTGTCAGATGTCGAGGTGTCAGATTAAAATACGTAATAAAAAAGAAAATGAATTACTTAAACAAAAATGTTTCATGGTAAATTCTATCGATCACAGGTCTCTAATAGCGTATAATTACTTATGGCTGTACTTAGGTATACAGGGTATTGACATCAGTAAAGAACATGAACAATATGCATAAATCCTTAAAAAATATATCGTTCCTTTAAATTCTTATTCTTCATTATTTTTTGATGTTTGTGATGTAATTAGAGTTATAAAAAAAGAAAGACGTATAAGAATAAATAAATTATTTTATACGAGCAAGTATACCAAAAATATCTTTTTATATTCTATTATTCACTTCGTAAATTAAAAAAATACTAAGTAATTTTAAAGTGTTTAAAATTACTTAGTATTTTTTTTAATTTACTGTGTGTCTTTAGCTTGCGCTATAAGCGCATTATACTCGACTCTCTCTATTACTCCTATAACTCAACATCAAAGTCGAATATGCGTAAAGCGACCAAACAAGCCTATGAAAACGTTTATTATTGCACCGAAACTGCATCGTGTATAAACGCCCTTAGGAAGTCAAAATTGTGCTTACGTCAATATTCACGGCGCGTTTGGATTTGGAAAATGACAGACAAATTGGCGGGCTCCACACGTGACGCGTGGCAGCTTCGAAATATGCACGAGTTTATTTATTATATTATATACCTATTGGCTGGGAAAGTGGCGGGGAATTTTAAATCATTTGCACGTGTGGCAGATAATGATAATAGTAATGCTGTAGTCACAATAACCACTAATATCACAGTATTTATGCCAATATTGATGCATTCTTGAATAATACTCTCCTTTTAGTAATATCTCCAAGAGATAGCTATATAAAAGTCTTTCTTGTTATTTATCTGAAAACAATGTGATAATAAACAACAATTTAAAAATATCCCTTAATATTTTTTGGTATTTGTTTCAGGGAGCTATCAAAAATAGCATTGTCAAATAGCTTACCTAGTTTATTAATTATTACCATCAAAATTTAATTCCCTACAGATCACAATGCGAAACATTAAGCACCTAATTTCCATCACAATTAGATTTGCTAAATACATCAGTGAAAAATAAATGTAACTTAGAAAACATGAAATAGTGAATTGTATTTGGTCCATAAACTGGGTTTCCATCGTGTAGCAAAAAAAAAACGGCAAAAACGCGTTTCGGTCCGTGCACCGCGAGTTCCGTACCACTTACGCTTGGCCTGTTTTTATTATTTTTTGGTATACTTTAGTAGACTTTAAGTTATTATGGAACCAAGTTTTAGCCATGAAAATATGTTTTATACAAGTACAACACCTAGCAAAATGTATATCTTTTTTCAAGAGAGGTAAAACAAAACAGTAATTTTAAAAAAATATTCTATAGAAAATTGTGAAGAATTGTGTAATTTCTGATCCAAAAACCACCATAATTTAATCCTTCACATGTTATATTAAATAAGTCTGTAAGCAAAATAAGTTTGCGAAACTTCAATTACTTATCTAATAATTTGATGACAGGCAAAATAGATTCAAGTATTGATTCAATATTTAATACCAATATTTAAATGAAGAAAAAAATATATATTTATATGAATGTTTAAATTAATATAATTTTATTCATCTCTAATTTATTTATCTGAAACAATTCGAACGAGGCAAGATATTTAGTTATTTAGCTTGGAATTGTTATTAGTATTGTAAAAGTATTTTGTATAGTACAATAAGATAAAATGTTAATTTATATAATTATAGGTGTTACAACTAAAAATTCGATTCCAATAGTAAAATTGGTTTAGACAATACAAAAAACCGTTTAAAAACGACTTAGTGATGCATTGTCGGATGGAATCGATATTCATGAAAAATTTATTAAAACGTGGGTTCTGTTTTACACAAATACTTACCCGGTTATAATAAATCACTGTAAAAGTGAAAGCTGTTAAAGCCTTTCGGAATCTATAAATCATACAGTGAATGAGGCGTGCGAATACACGCGCCGAGGAAGTTGTATATAAGTGCTTCTGCTGTATAATTATATCTTGTTCTGCGTTATTTGTTAGTGTTTGACATGCGAGGAAATCCGCTCCTGAATTATTCGTAACGACCTCGAGGTTTTAAGTTGTAAATTATTTGGGAGATTTAACAGATAAAAAACTATGTGGTTAAAAAATAATACGCATGGACGAATTAAACAACTACATCATTTGTATATGTATAAATTTTTTAATAATTTTTAAATCTCGGTGCATTCAATTTGATCTTTCTTTTAAAATGACAAAGAAACGAAATAATCATGACAAAGCTAATGAAAACATCTATGGGTAGGTAGGTATGTATGTTGTTTATTCTGTGTTCAGGTATAGGGACGTAACATGAAATAAACTTAACTATCTCTTGCTATCTCTAACAATGACTTTTAATACCTGTCAATATGAATTAGCAAATTAATTAAAGTCGTGAATCATTTTCAACGTTAGAATTAATAGTGGTTATAGTATGATCATATTTCCTTATATCAAAAACAGGCTTATATTAGGTATATCAATACCAAACAAATAAATTATTTAATTATAAAAAGAACTTTATATTTAATTATTCCAACTAGGTTTTTGTACTTCAGTGTAACGGTTTGTTGAAAACAATTTCATTTGTATTTAACACTAACTAAAATTCACCTGTCCCAAAAACTAGTTTCACTTTTGCTCCCCGAGGTCGGCCCTTGCGGCGTTTTATTATAAACATTGAGATAAACAACTCTGTACCCGTGTCATTCTCGTTTCAAGTTTTTAGTGTACGGTTTTAGTGCTCTCAGACGAGTTAATATGCGAAAGCTCCTCTTTGTCTTCATAAATACCTTTTGAGTCCTTTGTACGCTCGTTTTATTCTTAACATTGACCGTGTTCATTAAGATCTGTGACGCAGCAATTTATTCTCAACTAAATTGGTCTTGCCTTTGTTTAACAATATTTTAAAATTTCTTATTACTTAGATATAAAGAACAGTACCAAGGTATTGAGTTTTGAGATTAAATAATAAGGTATCTGCTATTTATTATATGAGTTCTAACAATGATTTTATATCATGAATGATAGATACCAGCATTAAAAATCTTGTTAGTTTTTTATTTTCCTTTAATGCGATAAGTTGAACAATATGTAAAATGTCGTTATAAATGTTAATTTAATAATTCCATACATTTTAGATGAAAATACGTATATGAAAACCTGCATTAGCTCGTCGCAGTGATAAATCATCGTAGCGTACGCAAACTTAGTAAAATAAACATCGCAGGAACTAATTAGTGTACAAAATTCATGTGGGACCAACGGGGTAATATGGACGAAGTACAGTTTGATGTTGCGCTCACAAAATTAGGCAAGTTTAGGGCCAACGGCGACCTCGCCTGTTACAAGTTAATTTAAACTGCCCGAGTAATTTGCACTGAACCGTGACGCTAATTCAATTATTTTCAAGGTATGCAAACAACGACGAGATCTACTTTTGAGAAAATATGTCATACTCAAGGCTTTTTTTAAGTACAGTTTTAAAGGAAATGTTTCAGGATGGATACTTCTATTTTTGCGTGTATGAAAATCAGCTATGGATAAACACTTTTACTCACGATTTTATTTACATAAAATACTGTAACTCGACTCAAAGTGTAACTCAAAAATATAATTTATTGAAGTTTGCTGCAAAAGCTCTTTGAAAATCTCAAAGAAATATAAGTGCCGTAGCTCGTGAAAAAGTTAAATATTATGTGTACTTACATAATTTTGTATGTATATCTAATTTTGAAATAGATTTATTACTTTTGAATTTTTATTATTATTTGAGACCGCGAGAGTAACTACAGCCTAAGCATCGGTTTTTTATAAAAAAAAGTTAGTACAGTTTTTTACAACCCAAATATGTTGGCTTTGAATTCAAAACGACTTAATAATACTTTCTTGATAAATTATGAGGTGAGAATACAGATACTTTTTTGCATTATAACTTTTTTTTAAATCTAATAGCTAGAACAGTTTGAACTTTGTAGGTATATAAATTTCAATTCCGCAGATAGATTTTTAACTTTTATATTGTAACTATTTGAAAACTATTAAATTGATATTCAATAATATACCGAATAGATCTGGGCCCGTATTCTCGATGTCACGATACGTAACGTGCACGAAACGGATGACGTCATATCGTGCTTGTCAAACAATCTTACCATGGCATGTTACGTCTTCTTAAAACGGTATTTTGTA